>JBCAUA010206772.1:0-21051 GCA_038406235.1 Peronia verruculata | reverse complement strand
GTGGTGGAAGATCGCATCGGTGGAATGTTTCCTATGGAGTGCTATCCTCGACGTGCAGTGATGACATCTCTTCTCTCTCTCTCTCTCTCTCTCTCTCTCTCTCTCTCTCTCTCTCTCTCCTTGCTCCTACCTGTGTTCTGTCCCGCACTCTTTCCTCTCTTCCTCCTAACGTGGAAACGTATCTGACCGTGTTTGGCTTAATATAGCCGTAATCGTGCTGATGTGTCGTTAAACCTCAAACAAACAAACAAACACACAAACATTCAGTTTACAGTAGACTCACTTTAGTCTGTCGGCGATTGAGAAAAATGTAATCAAACTGGTATATCTGTAAACTGATGTATCTTAATATTGTCTTTTCGCTCTGTCTCTCTCTCTGTCTCTGTCTCTCTCTCTGTCTCTCTCTCTATCTATCTCTCTGTCTCTCTCTCTCTGTCTCTCTCTCTCTCTCTCTCTCTCTGAAACGAATAACCGAACCAATAAAAAAAATCTTTAAGATAATGCATAAACAAACAAGAGAAACAAATATGAAAACAAAACAAAAAACAAACACAAAAAAAAAACTTTCATGGCTTAATTATCGGCTTTGCAACAGCTTTGTAAAGTCTTTCTGAAGTGTCATATCTGACGCCTTTTAATTAGTTTACCTGCAGTTTTTTAGTGGTATAAAAGTTTTGTTGTCCGTCTTCTTCGCGTTTTTAATTACCGCGAACGTTTTCCCGTTTTTTGTTTTTGTTTTTCATTTCACACGCGCGGGAAAATTTCCCTTCCCGCACCGGTATTGTTTGTGTTCTAGCTACCGGGCGTCTTTCTTTCTTTCTTTCTTTCTTTCTTCCCTCGTTCTTTTCGTTTCTGACTTTCTTTTTTTTTCCCTTCAGTTTTCTCCCGGCTAGGAAGGAGATATTTTAGGAGTATGAGTCATCCGTGCTTCGTCGGCTTCCCGTAAATAAATCTGTGAAAATAAATCTGTTTTTTAATGGTAACATAATGCCTGGCGTGCCTGCAAATGTTTGTTTGTTTGTTTTTAAGATCTGTTCCTAGATAAACTTTGAGCTGACGGTTTTTATTTTCGCTGTTAATTAAATTGTCGCATCTTCTGGCCTTTGTTTTTTAAGTTTTTCATTTTTTTCATTTTTTTTTTTTCTCAGGGAGTCTAATTATTCTGTTAACATGTGCAACTTTCCAAGATTGAAGTGGAATGTTACCAGTTTTTGTGATGGTAATTTAAGCTATTTTTATAGCGCTTAAAGTTTTATGGTGATTATTAATTTCTTATGTTAGGAAAGGTGTGACAAATACATGTATAGAGAAACATAGATGTGAGCACTGTAAATTTTGAGCGACGTTCTTGGTGATTCTGTACAAGATAATGTATTATAACCTATTCTCTGTTTGTTAACAAACCCATCTACCAATACCCTCGAGTAGACTTAATGAAGAGATTTATAGCACCAAGGCCTCAAAGACAAGTCTTCTATCTCCACGAGATATTTGATAATTCAAAATCTAATGAAATGTTAGAAGATAGATCTAATTGATCCCAATTGTTTGTTACTTTGAGTGCCTACTGCTCAGAATTCGTCCGTGGAAATACGTCGCAGTATGTCACTGGCTTTGTGCGTGCGTGCAGAAAATGCATTGCGTTAATTGAATTAGGAATGCTACAATTGTCTTTTACACAGAGTGTAATTACAGGAGTGTGTGTCTACGTTGTGCGCACACACACACACACACAGAGAAGGCGGGGCGGGCGGGGGGGGGGGCATTGTGTTGTCTTAGGTCTGTACTCTGAGAGATTGAAAGTAACGGGCGTAATGAGGAAGATAAAGAACAATGTTTATACTGGAAAGGGGGGAAAGGGGGAGGGGAAGGAAAAACTTTGGCAGAGAAATAGCTAAAATAAAAACAAAAAACAAACAAACAAACAAACAAAATGGCGTGGAAACAGTCGGAGAGAAAAGAGAGAGGGAGAAAGAGAGGTGAACAGAATGGAAGAGAGAGAGAAAGAGAGATGAACAGTGGAAGAGGTAGAGAGAAAGAGAGAGAGAGAGATTGTATGATAGCGATTCTGACATGAAGAGGAAGACGAAAAGTGCCAGAGAATCGGGAGGAAGAAAGAGAGGGGGGAGTAGAGATATAACGTAGGAGAGAAGAAAAAAAAATGTGTGTGTACATGTGAGAATAGGAGAAAGTTAGAAAGTAAGAGAGAGAGAGAGAATCATTGTGAGACATGAAGATTCGCCAGTCAGATTTCCAAAGCTTTCATCAGCTGGGCAGGGGAACTCAGTTCGAGCTGTCGTGAGTTCTTCTTTCCACGGGCTCAGCCAATGTTTGGATTACCTCCCGTGCGCCGTGAGCTGTGCGTGTTCTGTTCACGATCCCCGCCTCTCAACATGTATGGCGTTCGAGTGAGTGAGTGAGTGAGTGAGTGAGTGAGTGAGTGAGTGAGTGAGTGAGTGAGTGAGTGAGTGGGTGGGTGGAGTGAGTGAGTGAGTGAGTGAGTGAGTGAGTGAGTGAGTGAGTGAGTGAGTGAGTGAGTGAGTGAGTGGGGGCTGGGAGAGAGTAGAAGATGTAATACAGCGACTTGCTCAGTCATGCAGTCTTTCTTTTTCTCACTTAACTTTTCTCACTTTTTCTCTTAACTTCATTTCCTTCCTCCCATTCATTCCCTCCTCCTCTATCCTTCCTTCACCCCCCCCCCCACACACACACATACAGAAGAAGAAATGAAGAGAACATTGCTCTCCCCCCCTGTGTGAGTGTGTGTGTGACTTCCATACAGTGCCAGTCAGGCCATGATGTGCGTTACACAAGACAATTAATGTGAGAACGCGAGGAGAGGGCCAAGGGCGACAATTGGATAAGGCCTGTCAGTGACTGACTACTAGGGGAGATAAATCAGACCTGCTCGTTTCTGGAACTGTCTCTTGTAAGGGTGTGGTGGGGGTTGTTGGGGAGGGTGAAGGGCGAGAAACAAGAGGAGTGAGGTGGAGGGGGGCAAGGAGGGGTTCTGTGAAGGGTTTAGTTTTCTACCACTCACTTTCATAGTTCTTTCTGTCCTCTTGTTTTTTCTTCCATTTGGTCATAGGTTTGTGGGTTCTGTCCATATTCTTTCTCTTTGTCTTCTCTCTCTCTCTCTCTCTCTTCTGGTGTCTTCTTTTCTTGCATAGCAAGCACACGGATTTTCACACACAGGTTTTTTTTTTCTCTCTCTCTCTCCATCTCTCTCTCTCTCTCTCTCCTTCCTATACAGCCTTTTCTCCCTTCTTTACTTCTCATGCACTCAGTAATCTGTTCACTCACTCACTCCCTCACTCCCTCCCTCCCTCCCTCCCTCACTCACTCACTCACTCACTCACTCACTCACTCACTCACTCACTCACTCACTCACTCACTCTCTCTCTCACTCTCACACACACACACACTAGAATTTTCAGCTTTAAATACAATTTTCTCTCCTCAGATAAGTTGCGATTTGCGTTGAAGTTCGTGGTGCCGGCTCACATAAAATTATGTATATATGTGTCATAATTATCCATTTAGTGCGATCTCAAGACAAAATACCATGTATCTTCTGTTTGCTTTTTTTTTTTTTTTAATGCGAAGAGCGTTGACAAGGCAGATTGAATGAGTCATTGTGAAAGTCAACCAAATTACTTCCCTTTGTCGGGTACAAGCGATATGACGTAAGGATTTGTAAAGAAGGAAAAAAAAAATCGCATTTTTTCCCCTCTAGTTATTTTGAAACGCGAGTAACAGAAAATTCGAAAAGAAGAAGAAAGAAGAAGAAGAAAAAAAAAAAAACTTTATGATAAAAAATATCTTTTGTTGTTGCTGTTATGACGTTTTGTTTTAAATAACAGGAGGTAAAGTGTTATCCTTCCCTATAATGCTCTCTTATGTCTCTTGTACCTGGCCAGGAGAACTAACTGAGCTAACTGTTGAAATAGCCCTTTGTAGTTGAATAGTTGGGTAGCTACCGAAAACGATGACTATGGTTTTTATAAGCTTTTCAACCTCCTGTAGTGGTGGTTATCTTAGATGTCCACAGCCGTGGTAAAAAAATAAAATAACATAACACTATTGTGTTATGTGATTAACGACTAATCAACTGAAAACAAGGGAAAGCATTAGTCATTATATATTTCAGCATTTTTACCACAGTTACCTCCCGTAATCTTTTATACCTCATGTATGAACTTCATCAATCTCAGTAAAATTATCTTGTTTTGCTCGATAGTTATTCAGTGCAGGAGCCTACAGAATCTGCCAGAATGCATATTGTGAAAGTGATTCTGTTTCATTCTGTATAGTATTATATGTTATTCGTGTATCACCCAACCATCTTTGATCATCAACTGTTTTCACTGTTGTGTCATCGATTAAAAGTTTGGAAACTATGCAATCATGTGCGCCTGTACTCTAATATACATTGATATGTCATTAATTAAGGCCAACATAACCTTTTTTGTGTTCGTTCCATGACTTATGATCGATTATTTCAAGTAGCGTAGAAAAGCAATATGACGAATTTTGCTATTGTAATCTTTCTTTAACATTAAACAGTACATTGTTGACTTGTATTCATGTTTTCTGTACAAATTAAAAGAAGTGTCTAGAGTTACAGAAACTGATTGGTTCTTTTCTATTTTTTTTTTTTACTACAATTTATGGATTTAGAATGTTACAGTTCGTCCCCGGAAAACAACAGTAATCAAACAGAAGATTAATTATATTGAGACATGTCTCTGAATTTTTTTCTGACCAGAAAACATTCATGGATGTGTTACACTGAGGAAAGAAATGATCCTTAGCGCCTTCTTCAACGATAATGTTTGTTCTGAAGTTTATCGACATCGAATAAGCTGGTTTTTCAACAGGGTAAGAAATCTCTCAAGGGGCTGTCTTTGTTAGGCAAATCAAAGCTAAATTAAAACAGAGAAATGGCACATCTGAGAATGTCTGAGAGAATTTCAGTCATGGTAATACCTGAAGATGTTTACTTGCTTGAGTTGGGGTTTAATGGCTAATCAGCACTATGTTATGTTTACTACGGTAAGATACATTTTTTACACGTCCAGAAGAAGAGAGGAAAGAGAGCGGGGCAGAAGACAGGAGCAAGGAAAGAGAGAAGAGATGTCACCCCTGGAACACCGAGGAAGGCACTCTATGGGAGACACCCCATCGATGTCGGGATTTCACCGCCTGCAGATAGGAGCAGATAACCTACTTATATACCCGCAGCCCTGGCGGTGATATCTGAAGATAAACTGCCTCATAACAATAATAATAATAATACACTAGAAAATCGGAGAAAAGCGAACCACGGCATGAGAGTTCTCAAAATCACATCAGGAGTTATATCAATTATAATGAATATTGAACTGACTTGCCAGAAGTGTAGTATAGTGATGTAAATAGAAAAAAAAATGAAATGAAATGATGTAAAATAAAATAAAACAAACTTCAAAAGATTAAACATTGAAAGCTTGACTTCATTTGTAATCTACATTGCAAGATGTTTGTTTCCGTAAAGCAGGTCCTAATATGTGCATACTATTAACGAACTGAATTATTATGAGATAGGTAGCTGTACTGATTCAGTCAAATTAATTTCCTTGTTTTGAATGGTAAGTCTGAGTGTCACATCATTAACAAAGGAATTATCAAGCACATGACATTCCACAACTGGAGTTAAATTTAGCAAATATTCTACACACTGAACAAAGACCAGGCAAAGAAACCTTGTTGTTGTTGTTTTATGTTACTGTTTATTTGTGATGATTGTTAATTACAAGGAATACTCAGCAGGAACATAAGAAATCGATGACCATCTACACAAGTTCTAGCATGAGTGACAATGACCACCGTGTAGCCGCATCACAACAGTACTAGTCAGCATAGCACATGTACTTACTGCTATAAACTGATCAACAAAACAGTCTAAATTCTATATCTTATTCAAGCAAGTATACATCAATAGAAGTTAAAACCACAAAACATATGAGCTTCAAAGAAGCATTTAGTAGTTAGTTATATATATGTTAACAAAATGAGGGAGGGGGAGGGGATGGGACTGAAAACAAGCAAGGAAACAAAAAATGAGATAGGATAGTCCTAGCACTAATTCGCGTCGTGAGTGATAAGATAATAGCTCGTGCAATGATGACAAGCCTTACATGAATTTCTTCTTCACTGTCACATCATTTCTTTTCAGTGTTTTTCTTTTTTCTTTTTCCCCAGAATAGACTGAAATTCAAATTTTGTCTTTTTTAACCCATCCGGTATATGATAAGTGAACTATGATGGTTGTTGTGACAGTGGAAAGAGCTAGAACTGGTTTGAAGTTTTCTTTCAGGAGACCTCGACCAAGTAATAAACTGCAATCAGAGTGTAGTGGGCCACCACTGATGACATCCTGATAATGTTTAACCCGGCTGTTCCCGTCTTTAGCTAACCTCAATATCTTGGCCAGATGGAGATCCGGCCTATTCCTGGATGTTACCTTCCCATCGGTTTTTATCTACGTTATTTTCTTTCTGGTGAAGTGTCCTGCATGATTGATTTTGTAAAGCTTTTGACCTTGTGATGTGACCGTATCATTGCAATCTCCTTTGTTTTGCTATAGACAAGAGGTCGTCAAGCTTTCCACCTCAGTACTCATCCGTCTCCGGACTTCTTAAGTAATACGATCTTTAGATGAGATTTCAAGGACTTTACAGTTACATTGTTTTATGTTATATGTGAATGTTAAATGTTTTGTTATGTTAAATGTTAATGTTAATAGTTACATTACAAGCTTGAACATCCTGTCACTCTTCTTTTTGCACAGTTTGTCTGTTTCATACACTGATAAGTTGCTCAATAACGACCCATGTTGTAGAGTCGTTTGAAGAACAATTTGTCACACAAAGTGAACAAAGGAGTCGAATATTTCTACCCCATGACAACTTGGAATATTCAACAAATCGATCACTTTATGATCACCGCGTGATCACTGGGACTGAGGTATTTCGAGATCAGTCAGATGGCAGAGACATTTTCGGCTCACACGCTGATTTGTGTACAATACACTTGGTCAAGGCCTCCTGTATAGAGTGAAGACTTTGGCTCGTTACATGGCAGACAGCATTGACAATTGATAGGCCTAAAGAATTGGACATGCCCCGATCGTATAAATATGCATTCACAAAACTTTGTGCTTTCACCAGACATTTTCGATGATCCGTCGGTCTGTGTAACCGATCTCGAAACACCTAATTTATGAACAAGCAAGCTTGTTAGCAATCTTACCTCTCAATTGTAATGGCTTGCCTCCCTGTGTGCTGACATAGAGCTAAGAGACAGACATACCCTCAAAGCTTTATGGAGCAGCCAAGAACATAGAATAAGTCAAGGATGATTTGTTTTCCCTTTTTATGTTTATTTTTTATTTATCTTCCGAGGAATGAAGGAAGGAAAAAAAATGGGGAATGAGAAAGGAAAAAAGGAAGGAAGGTAAAAAATTGATATTGAGGTAGGAGAGGCTACTTTAAACAGAATTGTCATGTTTTTAAAACCTATAAACAAAGATACAAATAAACAACAACAATATTACAGATTGTACACATATTTTGATTCTGCTACATACAAATATAATACATACACAGAAAAAAAATACAATCAATCTTTGATGTCATGATTAAACATATCAAAAATTATTGTGGTTTGAGAAACAGTAGATCTATACAAAAATATACATCGAGCAGGAGACTACAATGTAGAGTGAGTCTATATACTTCATGAACAAAACAGCGACAGTATATGAAAACTTGTCTCATTGCAACCCAATGATCCTTCAATGACTACGACCGGAGTTTTTGTCCATTTATTTTGATTTCCTTTCTTTGTTATACAATCAAAGACTGTTCAAATCTGCCGTTCATAATCAAACCTACAAATTGTTTGTTCTGGATGTCAAATCTACTGGTTCTTGGTCCGTTAATTCCATTCAGAAGGGCGAGGGTTCTTTCAGGAAGGACTTCCATGCCAGCTCTTTCAACTTTTATCTGTTGTTCACGAAGGCCCATTTACTTCAAACTTTAATGGTTTGCTTGCCCATCCCTCGAAGTTGTCTGCCAACCTCAACTTTTGCCGGCCTCTGCGCCATCTCCCTTCGACCGTCCCTTAGCGGTCTGATTCTGTTATATGGCCAAACCAAAATCTAGTGTTGGGCACATCAACCTTTAGTATGAGAACTGAACTCAGACCTGTATCAGTTTCATATCCTGTGCCATATTTTTCAAACGTGAATCCTACGCCTTGCACTGTTGACAGCTAAGAAACCATGAAGTCTTCACATTAATTTGTTGATCGTGTATAAGATGGTGTTTCGTCATCACAAGAAGCCATAATTGTCGATAACCATTTCGTTTCATGATGTTTTTAGTTTGTAATGAAACCTAATGTAATATGTAGTTCTGCTCTTTACATACATGAAAAAAAAAAAAAAAGAAAAAAAGAAAGAGAGACTCACTACATTTTTCGGAGTTAATGAAAAATGGGTACACACACGAAGATTCGACCGGTAAGCTATTTTAACATCTAAACTGAGAATGAGACAATACTAATTACTACTGGGCATTAACAAACGTTACCTGCTCTCTAGAAACGATCAAGTTGGGTAGAGTGAATCAACTGATTAATTTGTCATTAAAAAGAAACGAGTAACGATTTCATCCCCCCCCCCCAAATTTACTTTACGCTGTAACTTAAATCATCACCTTCAGCTATCAAAAACTAATGATCTAGAATTCATTTTATCATAAAAATTTGGGTTAATTTAAAAGTACCTGAAAAACTCTGAGATTCATTGATCGTCAGAGATTTGATAACGACCAATGCCCAGTATTATTAACAACCAATTTATTATATTACAGCACAAGGACATATTATCAAACTAGTGAAAATTGTTCTAGTTACAAAAGTATCAAAATATACAAAAGATACACAATGAAACATCTGGTCAATCAATACGACCCATCAATGTGTCAGTCAGTTGTTGTAATTAAGTTCTTGATTTATTTCTCAACAATCTGCTACAGTCAGACATTACATCCCACATGAAGTTGTACAGCGACACTGTTGGAGAAATCACTCAATGAACTATATCTTCAAGTTGATAAATATACAAGATAAACATAACTCAATAAGAGTGAAGAAATTGAAGTTTTAGTAACTCATATAGAGAAATGACCACAACGTATAGACTTTTAATGTTTGACCAATATACTTATGATATGAATTGTCCCATTTTGGGATCAGGTACATTCATTTGGAATCTTCTCGTCAAAATAGACCTGCTCATTTAGTCCCAAGTCTTGGAGGGTTAAAATATAAGTTCAAGTTATAAATTCTTTTTAACGTCCACGGAGCAGTTGGAATTGAAAGAAAGTAATTAGCTAACAGGTATAATTAAATGTTTTCGTTCCTTTTATCGACGAATCTAGGAACTGTTTAAACCGTAGGTCACTGATTTCTTAATTCAGTTTACACACTGTTTCTTTGTCAAAAATTATGTTTGCTTAGAAAGCAGACCATAAGGCAGTATTCTTCTGTAATATTAGTTCGTTTCATCTAATTATCACCATAAGCCTTTTTGGGAGGAAAAAAAGGGATGGGGGTGATAGGGACTGGGGGTGGGGGGTGGGTGACATTCGTCTGACTGGTTAAAATCATCTCAGTGCTTCATTATAACTCTATTCTGCACATCATCATTCCATTTCAAATAAGATTCCTACTTGATATTATGACAGCGCGTTTTTCATTCCTTTTTTGACTTCTTATTAGACGCGACGCTGTGAAATCAGACGCTCGTCAAACTGAGTCGACCGGAGAAATCACGTGTTTTTCAACAGTGAATGAATTTTTAGCGTATTTTCTTTTTTTTTCTTCACCAAACCCTTCTAACTCAATCTAAAAAATACATGTCAGAGTTCAACTGACTGAAATTGAGCGACCAAAGGCCCAAAAATTGTAATTTAGAGGCATGACCTAACAAGGGTTAATAAGATTTACAAAAGTGATCGGCCATTTTCTCACTAAAATTCAGCTGCAGCAACCGGTCACTCTCATTGTTTTTAATTGCCAGTATCTCAACTTCTCCTTAAGGTAGACCAATACTTTTTTCATACACTGAAAGGGAAATGAATAATCTTCACAGTGATACCATAACTCAATATGCTCAAAATTTGACGAGCACCTGATTTCATCGCGTCGTGTCTTTTATGTTGATGTTTGATGGAATTCCTCTCTGGATCACAAGTATTACATTTCTGCGAATAGTTAATTAAGTCGTATGAAGCAATGTAACATTTCTGTGAAAATGTCTCAGTTTATGGTACTTTCTTCAGACAACTGTTACATTTATTGAGACAAGAACAGTTAATTTGTTACTTTTTTTAAAAAATAGGATTTCCCTGTTTTAAGTCTTTAATCAATTGCGTTACACTGGACATTGTAATATGTCAGCGTTTGAGATTGAGAGATTTAGTTTTGTACCAAACTGCTGAGAAATAAAACAAGTTGATAAAGTACAGCGATATCATTATACAAGTAAAATGATATTATAGCGTATAAAAAAGACCGAAAAAAATCAAGCGATGATTATGTCTCTTTTTGTATAGTACCACTATATCTCTAGACGGCAACAGGAAGTACGTCACTGTTGCTGCAAGAGTAGTCTCCCCCGTCTTTGACGACCATCTCGTGCGCCTCAGGAGCGGAGGTGGACTTGTTCAAACTGACACTGCCTCTTGCATCAGGGGCGAAGCCGTTTGTCATCAGGGCCCCACTGGGGTTCTTATTTTTACGATATTGCTTGACGATCCGCATGATCTCTTCGGTGGGAGGTAGCACTACTACTATGACTGCCATGGTAACGGCCCATGCCTAAGAAACAGCAGAACAAAAAATAAAAAGGTGATAAAACATTAGTCGTCATAGCAAGACCCCCCCCTCCCTTTTTTTTCTCCTCTCTCTCTCTCTCTCTTTTTTTTTTTTCAGTCCTCTTGTACTTGATAAAAACGTAAATTCACTCAAATCGCTCTGTATTAGACGTTACCTTATGTCAGTGAAGATTTGTCAATGAAAATGTATGGACGGTTTCTCCAGCATTAATCCTGCTCTGTCTCTTGTTGGTGTTACTATAAAAAAGCTGCACAAGAATGATTTATAATGTGTTAAATTTCTCACACAGCAATATCATCCACAGTGTGAGCAAAACAGCCGAGAAACTTTCCTATATGACAAATTTATAGTATTAAGCAAAAGAGTTAGCAAAGACTGAGAACAAGTCGATTATAAATTATCAGTCTGCAGTCTGATGAAAATTAAAACTTTTGAGTTTAAACCATTCACTGACAGCACACATGCATGCTCATTTCGTGGTCTCTTCCATTTTAAAGCCACCGTTCTTTTGCCAGCTGTTCTAGTCGAAATATCCTTCTTGCCACGAATATTTTTGTTTACTTGCTGAGTTTTGAATTTGAATGTTTAGAATGATGTCTCAAAATTCTATTAATTGTAATCTTGGCAGTCAAAGGGTTACCTACCTGAGTGAAGTAAAGCCACATCTGAAAGCGGGTTAAATTCATATCCGGGTAGGCGGCCATGATACCAGGTATGAACACGGCGAACAGAAAAATGCTGGCACCCCCGGCAAAGTAAGCTGTCAGCTTGGCCTTCCGAAAAGCGGAGTTCATCTGAGCGAACGAAGGTCTTTCTTCGTACTGCATACCCTGTTGAACAAGTGACAGATAGATGATAGTGTATGACATCTCTTGACACGAAGAAATTCTGTATTTTGTATGGACTAACGATATCGAATTATATGTATATCCCTTGCAATGTTTCACAGAAATACGTACTAACTACTATACTCAAATACTTCACAGAACTGAGACATATTGTATTTGAGACGTAGGGAGAATGTCATAAAAATACAAGTGATTTAATTCTTCCAAGGGTCTTAAACTTATACAAATCCATGCACATCAAGCAGTAAAGGTTTGGTTCCGATGTATAATTGCTTTGTTTGTGTTAGGATTTAACGACACATCAGCACGATTACAGCTATATTTTATCAAACACGGTAAGATACGCTTATATGTCAAAAAGAAGAGAGGAAAAAAAAAAGCGGGACAGAAGACAGGAGCACGGAGAGAGAGAGAGAGAGAGAGAGAAGAGATATCTCTCTTGGAATGTAGAAGATGGCACTCCATGGGAGACACCCCACCGATGACGAGCTTACACTGCCTGCAGGTGGGAACAGAGAACCTACTTATAAACCCCGTGCCCCCTCAGGGGATCCCGATGGATGTGTTAGGAAATGATGTATCATGTTCTTACTTTCATATCCTCCCTGTAGAGAATCTCCCAGGGTTGCAGGGGGTTGTCTATATCGTACATTTTCATCCACTCAAACTCCTCATCTGCTGGGCCTGTGAACAAAGGAGGTTTTTATCTTGTGTTCCGGCTAAAAACTTAGAAAAGAAATCGTTGAGAAAATATCAATATATAGCAACTTCTGGTGCGTTTATTGGCTGCCAATCCAATTATTCCAAACGATGTAGCTCAAAGCTCTATCACACGGCTGTTAAGAGAGTAATGTTATTATGCATCTTTGAAACCAATTATTTTTCCACTATATTTGTATCAATTCAATAACCTCTGTCCTGCAAGCATCCCTTATCGATTCTAAAAGTGTGGTAACATATCGCAAATATCTCAGAATAGCCCAATTTTTTCTGCACACATGATTACATTTCAGTATACGCTCTATTATTTTGAATCTGTCATTTTTATTGAACTTGAACTATCTTGTCACAGATTATGGCATTTTAGAATGACGTTCAAATCACATAAATGAATGATTAAATAAATGAAAGAATGAATTAGGGAAGGAAAGGACGAACGAAAAAAACAAACGAATATCTGAATGAATACATAAATAAACAAACGAATGAGAGTACGTGAGAATGAATGAATGAATGAATAAATGAAAGAATAAATGAATGACTAAACGAATGAACATCTAAACGAATAAAAGAATGAATGATAAATAATAAATAAATAAACGGGTGAAAGAATGATGAAGAATGAATGAGGGAATGAAGAAATGAATGCGTGAATAAATGAACGACAGAACAAAATACACGAAGAAGAGAGGAAAAAAAAAAAACAACAAAAAACTAAGGAATATATGAATGAAACCATTTTACTTCGGATCCTGTGGGTGAGCAAGGAGCCTATGATGCAGACACCCAGGCTGACCGCAAAGCCAGTGACATTGCCGGCCAGAATCGTGTAGTCCTGAGCAGTGTTTAACAGGAACAAGTTCAGACCGCCAGGGTAGGTGGTCGCTGTGGCCAGGGTGGCTATAATGCCACAGATCAAGCCGCTTATGCTTCCTGAAGAAGGGAGTTGGGGGGGGGGGGGAAGAAGGATGGGCAAATATTTATTGACGCCGTCTTATTTGGACCTATTGGCCTAGGTAAACCTGGAGTCTATTGGGGCCTATTGATGCACCTCTTCCCCTCTTTCTCTCTGTCCGTGAGTAAGAAAGTTATTGTATCCAGTTAGTTAATTATGTAACATGTTTTGGGGGGGGGGGGCAGGGGGGCAGCCTCCCAACCCCCTATCTCCCCTCCTCCAAAAACTACGAACAGAAGCCCCCATTGGCGAGCCAATTACAAACTTGTGTCGGCTTTACTATGTGGTGCAACTTTTTTTTTATTTTCCTGTGTTTCCTCATTTTAATACTAGGCCCCGATAGCCACTCCGATATTTATTTAGTATTGCATGAAATGTCACCAAGATCGGAGGAAAAAGTGTATAATATTATAAAAGAATATGTTCTATGTATGGCCCTGACGAGGAGCCAAGTAGGTTCAAAAATCGCCAAGTGATACCACCTTGTTCAAATTCTACTAGATATCAAGATATCAATACTAAAACCTTCATATTGTTAATTGCTTCTATTTAATGTATTTGATTACGTGCCGGTTAAACAGTCGGCTTATATTTTATTATATGTCATGAAAAAAGCTTAAGGTGAGTAAATTAAGAGAGGAGGGGAAAGGGGTGGGCTTAAGAGGTGGTTGGGGGGGGGGGCGGGGGATACAAGGCTTATTCTCCATAAAATTTCACTAACTGGATGCATAGATGTGTATAAAAGAAGTAAGGTGTGAATTCTTTGGGGGTGGGCGAGGTGAACACATAAAATGTCCTGAAGATTACATTACGTTCTTCTTACACCTTTCAGCCTTCTGCGGGTGGAGATCTCGGAAACGTTTCAAGAGATGCAGAACGGATTTGGTCACAATCGTCACATGATATTATTGCCCAAGTCATTTTTGTACGCGATTTTAGTTAGACTCAGTAAAATCATTTTGCCTGAATCAAAGGTCTGAGTCAAAAATGTGATGTTGCGCAGAGTAAAATAAATAAAACAACCCAGCTTTTGCCTATCTCCTATTGGATATAAGAATCTGAAATCAATTACATACAGCCTACGCACATCCATTGCACATTATTGTTAACTCAGAAGTTCTGGACAAGAGCAGTAGGAGCTCGTTGTGCTCAGTCCTATTACTTCCCTTGACCAGACAAACGAGAGATTGAAGCAGTGTAAAAAGCAAAGAACTCATTTTTGCGCCCTCTGCTTGAAACATACATCATGAAAAAAAAACCCCAAAACTATGATATAAAGAGAATATTTTCTTCTTATTGTTACAATTTTATCAATTTTTTTTTTTTTTTTGGCGATCAGTCTTTGTGAAGATTTTTTTCCTCTTTACACTTTTTGATCAACACATGTTTTGTCTGGCAAAGGGAAGTAAAAGTCTGGTCAAAATGATCTCCCCTTACACGAGTCCCTTTCTTGGAAAGGGCAGATAATCTGCCAAACGATCTCCCATTGGAGAGCGATTTTCCAAATACTCATTAAGTGCCTTTTTTTTTTTTCATTTATCATAAATTGAGGAAAACTTTCCATTCAATTCCTTATTATGCTTTGCCAGCTTTTGCCACAATATTTATTAATGTTTTGCTTCTTGAAGACCACATTATACCTATGTACATTATCAAAACCAATAATAATGGTCTAGGCTTGTTGTCCCCAACCCCCAACACCGGGCCGCAGACTGGTACCGATCGTAGGGTCAGTTGGTACCGGGCCGCATCAGAAATCTTTAAATTATTTCCATTTTATTTACTATCTAACGATTTTTTTTCTCTAAATTTTCCTTTTATTATTATGCTACTTGTCACGCAAATCACGGGGATAGAAATCTATTTTTAATCAAGATATAAAATGTTTTAACACATCTACAGATGCACGTACGTATGTACTCACTTAGCACTGTCTCCGCCAACACCCCCCTCCCCCCCCCCCTCCCCAGACCGGGTCGCGGTAAAATTGTCAAACATTGAACCGTCCGCGGGGACAAAAAGGTTGGGAACCACTAGTCTAGACCAGTCAGACATTGAGCCAGTCAGACAAAAGTTGAAAACCCACCTGTTGAGTTTCGGAAAAATCACTCTTCAACTGTACTATGTCTCCGAAGATATGAAGAAAGAATGGCAGCAGAGGGGAGAGAGAGAGGGAGAGAAAGAGAGAGAGAGAGAGAAAGAGAGAGAGAGGGCACATCATCTTCATCGAGGGAGGGATCTAATGACATCGCCCCTTATTCTCATCTCCCCTCCCCGCCCCCAAACAAAACCTTCTACTCATTGCCTGGTTTTATCTTACATACAGCGTAGTTTACAATTTTAGATGCACTACTGTTTTTTTTTTTTTCAATTTCATATGTTTTGCCTTGGTATATCAATAGTGAAGTTGAGAATTAGTCTGGTGGATTTACATTCATTCGGCACCAGTTATACTGCGGTGCTGATTTGTATTCAGCAGAAATAAGATAAGAGTGGGCATCCTGAAGTAAACTAATCAAGTGAGATAATTTGGCTAGTTTCATTAGTCGATTCAACTCATTAAATTCTTCAAACTGTTATCAGTTTCGCTTAAAATATTAAGTTAGTTATCAGTTAAAACACAACGAAGACCAATTTTTGGACATGAGCATTTATTTCATTTATGTTACAAAACAAATCTTGGGTATTTTATACAAAGCTTGACACCACTTCGGTTTCTTTGGAAGTGCTAACCCAGGATTTGCATTTTGCTTTTCAGGGACAAGACATACCGTACAATCAATTTTCAAAAGCGCAGCGCAGAAAGAAACCAAATAAAATGTAATTTGTTTAATATACACAAGGGATCTCCGAAATAGATTCATCGGTATCTGAGAGGGCTTTTCTATGCAAGAAGCCAGGCGACCTTTGAGTCGCTGAAAAAATACAGGTTTCAATCTTTGTATCTTTTCCGGTGGCAGGGTCAGCAAGTCGAATCCGAAACCTGCGACTTGGGTTGTTCACCACAGTGCAAAGGCCAAACCACACGGCCAGGCGGATTCTCTCCACCCCCTCCCCCTGCACTCTCTCCTGATTGAATGACTAGTTACACAGCTCAAAAAAAAAAAAAAATTCCGGGACGGTGAAGATTCAGAAGGGGTCGATGCACTGGATGGTGCTGTGTCTGCCGCAACCAGAATCAACGCTCTCTCGGCGGTCCGCGCAAGCGCCCCTGCTCTTTAGAGCATTTAGTGAAGAACGATTGCTTTGACAGGCACGATGGAGGAGCATCGGCTGCCCGCTATGGCGCTTACTATTACATTATGCAGACATCCCTGTGGATTATGGAAGAAAAGACGTTCAAACCGTGTGGGTGTTGCTAGCCAGGGCCGCTCGACCCCGAAACAAGAAAGGGATTTAGAGCAAGCGGAACAGCACGAAAAGCGCAAATCTGTTGCAACTCAGGGCCGCTCGAAACAAGGACGAGATTTCAAAGAAGCGGAGCAGCACCAAGAGCGCAAATCAAGATTGAGGCAAACTGTCAAGATAATTAGGCGTGGGATAGTGGCGCTGATTCCACGTCTCTGGAGGAAGGTGGAGGCCATGCCCCAGAACTACATCTAGATACAAGTTCCAGGATAATGAGCATCACCGCTGACAACTAAGATGATCCGGACTCCGACTCAAGTTCAAAGTTTTATTATGTTCGATTTAGTTGCCTGTTCTCTTATGTTTCTGGATGCACCGTCATTTCGGAGTCCGTACTTATCGAAGCTGCTGACGACGATATTCATCAACAAATGGAAACAAGAAGAAGACTGATGTAGCCTACCACCTAACAAAGGAGAGTGATGATGTTTTTGTTTTTTTTGGCCCTTCGGGGGACCGGCTTAGCGGCCCGGGTCCTTTTGAGGACCTCCTCATACTTCCACCAGACCTCAGAGATTGGTTCAAAAATGATAATAATACATCAGCTGTTGGTTTAATGTGGGCAAGCATTTACAGCCAACATAATCTCACTCACTGTCTGGAGTGAAAAATTGCATGAATACTAAAGATAAAATAACTAGCGTATTTTTCGAAAGACTGATAGCCAAAACATTTGATAAAATTATAACAATAAGAAGAAAAAAAAAAGCATTCTCTTTATGCCACGATATTTTTGAAATTTTTCATGGTGTAGGTGAAACCTTCTAAAAGGTTCAAAGTTAATTTTTTTCCATCTTTACACTGCTTGTTCAATCCCTCTTTTGTCTAATAAAGGGGAGTAATAGGATTGAGCACAACAATCTCCCATTTACTTCGAGAACGGCTCTACACAAACCAGTGGTGTGCAACTACGGTCTTGGTTTGGCGGTCGAGGTTTTTAGATTACGGGGGTGAAATACCGTACGGCCCGCACACTTCAAAATCAACCGTGCACCCCATACGTACTTCTACTTTACTATCAATTTGCAAGACCAATTATACTAACTCGTAACTACTATGTTTGGGTTGATCCTCTTTTTTTCGTCGGAACGAGGCTACATGTTAGCGTTAGGGTGGACTTGCGCTCGTCGAGGGTCCCAGCAGGTTAAGCCAGCGGCGTTGTTCTAGGGTATTGTTATTTAATGTGCGGGCCGTACGGTATTTCTCCCGATTACGGGTATTTCAGTACTCAACATGAGAAATACCTGTTCTGAATTTATGAAAACTGACATACAGGTAGATGTTTGCTGTTTACAGTCTAGCTGAAGAGCATGGCAAAGCACAGAATCACAGTTAGTGAGTGGATGTCATCATTCGAGGAATTTCATCAAAGATCTACACGGTATTCTTCCATTATCTCCCCCTCCCCACCCCCCCGCCCCTTTCGTGAACTGATAAGAAATAAAATTGAATTTGGAATCGAAGAAATGTCATTGTTGCTTACAAGAAGAAAAAAAGATAATAATAATGATAAAAACAACAAAAGTTCAGCCAAGGAAATATTTCCATGTATAACTACAACATAATCTGGTCACAGTGTTGCAAAGAGATGACTTCAGATGTCGTAAGTTCTCACCTGACTACCAGTTTTTAGCTCTACTTCAAACCGAAAACTACACGAAGTTACGTCTTTTTGTGGTATGGAAATCAAATAAGACCAACACGTAAAATTTTTTCTAAGATAGGCCATTTTTATACAACAGAATAGTCATTTGTTGATTTTAACTTGTTATTCTGTAAAAAATTAGTTTGTGAAATAAAAGTTACTGAACTTGTTTCACCACATGTTTTATCAATTTGAATGTTGACCAGTACATTTCGGTGGTGTCACATATGTTGCGAACTCATTTGGCCTTCAAAAGCAATAAAATTCGGATCTGTTAGGTGTAATTAGATGTATTGTAATTCTATACTAAATGTTTTAGCCCAAACTAGCATACTTTTTCCCCCTCTCTTTTTGGTGATTGTTGAAATGTTAAAATGTTAAAGATTAAGTAACATTTTCTATTTTTACACTCATCAACAAAAGGTCAAGGTCACAATATACAAACAAATATTTGATAACCAAATACATTTTTTCAAATCTATGACCAGTTACCTTTACAACTATATATCCCATGCCAGGGTTTAGCCTGATTTCACACACTTTTACTGTCACCATATCAAAGTCACCTATACTTTCACTTACAAAAAGCCAAAAAGGCCTGAACTGGTGAGAGTCAACAACCCATGTCTTAAACTCTAAGACGTTTCTGTAACATAATAGGAGTGTCCAGACTGATGCACTAAAAGTGGTCTGGCTACTTACCAGCTACCAGGCCAATTCCTGTGGCCTTGACCCAGATAATGGAGAGGACGACAGGTGGGAAGCAGGGGATGGTGACTGTGGCACCAGAATAGAAGATCCAGTTGAGGTTGATGCCGGTGTGGAAGACCACCAGACCTAGGGGTACCATGCACACGGTCACCCACACGATACACCAGTTCTTAAACTCGAATAGAAAGTCCATGTACTCACTGGGGATGGGTTAAAAGAATTTGAGATGAAATCATGTCAGTCATGTCTACAACCTTACGTAAGCGTTTGAATTGTGTTACAAGATTATGTGTGTGAGCATGTTTCGAGTCATGTCTGTATACCATGTTATAAATATGTACATCTGTTATTGCCCCTGTTTGTCTTCAGGCATATTTCGTGTGTGGCGGCTAAACATTTTGGTTCTGTAAAGCGCTTCGATCCCTACGGGGGTGAGGCGCTATATAAATGCCCTTTATTATTATTATTATCATCATTATTATTATTATTAAATACAGAATATTATTGAAATACACAGAGTTGTCACACGTCTATAATTTGATAAAATCTGCCATATATTTGTCAATTGTTCAAAGTAATGCATCCATATCACTGGTAATATTTGTATTGGTTAAACAAACAAAAGAGACACAGATCTAAAATTTCGAAATAATTACAAAGTAATATACCCAAAACAGGCAAAGATTAAAAGGAAATCCTTATCTCTTCTAAAGTGCATCTAATCTCAACGTCCTTGTCGAGTTCTTTTTTTTTTCAATATAACTTAATCATTCAGCTTCCAGCTCAACTTGATTATTTGACAATGGTCACGTGATCTCTTTAACCCGATTTATTGAACGTGTGAGTCAGTGAGATCATCACCCGTGATGATCTAATAAAGAGCAGTAAAACTGATAATTGGGTTGAGGTCAGGAAGGACAGTAAAAAAGATCTTTCCCAGAATGTCTTCTTCGTTGTGGTCGTTTGCGTCCACTCCCATTTCTCATTTTCGTCCCTCTCCTCTTTTAATTCCTCATCTTTTTTCTTTTTCATTTTCTTCAAATTCTCAGTTTTCTTCTTTTGTCCCTTCTTTGTCGCGCTAAAATGCAGCCACTCTTTAAACAAATGTTCATATCTATAAGTAAGAACTGCCCACTTCTCTTTCAAATGCACATTTACAAAAACTTTTCACCGCTTAAAATTAGTATAAGGTTGCATAGTCTGAAAATATGAGATGCGACACGATGAAATCAGGCACTCGGTAAATTTTGAGCATGGAGCTATTGGGATCAATGAAAGGATTATTCATTTTCCTATCAGTGTGTGAAAACAATGGTTGTTCTAATGGTCGTAGAAGTTGAGACATTGGCAGTTAAAGACGACAGAGGGTAACCTGTTGCTGCAGCTGAATTTATTGAGAAAATGGCCGCTCAGTTTTGTTAATCCTTATTATTCCTTGTTAGGCCATGCCACAAAATTACAATTTTTGGGCTGTTACTCGATCTATTTCAGTAAACTCTACTCTGAAGTACATTTTTAGATTGATATAAAAGGGTTTGGTGAAGAAAAAATTCATTCTCTGTTGAATAACACGTAATTTCTCCGGTCGGCTCAGTTTGACGAGCGCCTGATTTCATCGTGTCGCATCTCATATATTACTTCCATGACTGAACAATTTCTATGGTGCGTCACTTACATGTAATGTTCATTAGAGAATCTTGAGTGTTCCATGCACAAAAATCATCAAAGATTTAAAAATACAAATATTGTCAATGTATACCATCTTTATAGGGTATACGATATTATAGTAAGTAACCGATAATGTATATTAATAAAAT
>JBCAUA010206661.1:2500-21052 GCA_038406235.1 Peronia verruculata | reverse complement strand
TGCACATTCACATAGTAGGTGATGTGTTGTTTCGTATGGTAACAATGGTAAAAAAATATCAGGTCTTTGAAATTAAGTTGCATAGAAAGTTGATCCATCTTTCTGCTTTGCCTTAGCTATTATTGTTGTTACCAAGCGACACAGCACTCACTGATTTCTATGAACTATTCATAGCAAAGTGTTTCCACATTGCAAACAAAGAGGTAAAAATACTTCTCATCCAAGATAACTCATTTCTGCGATCAGCCTTACTTAACTCTGCAGAGAGTGATGTCCCCTGCTGGAGAGACTTCTGTACCAGTTCTCTACACTTTTCTCTGATGTGTGCGAGGACCTGCTGCTGTTTCTGTGGATGTTTGGCTAGTCCATTCACTGAAATTGTTCACCCATTTCTTTCTTTATCTGCCTCTGCAGCTTAATTTCAATGGTTTTTTGTAGGATTGTCTTGGCCAGTTGGTCGGATCTCATATTGTGGCCACACCAATTTAGCAAATAAATATCATTTGAGATGCGACACAATGAAATCAGGCTCTTGTCAAATATTGAACATATGGAGTTATTGGTATCACAGTAAAGATTTTTCATTTCGTGTTCTGTGTGTGAAGAAATACATGTATTTGTTCTATCTTGAGTAGAAGTTCAGAAATTGGCAAATAAAGACGATGGGGGTGACCAGTTGACCTGTTGCTGCAGCTAAATTTATCGAGAAAATGGCCGATCCTTATTAATCCTTGTTAGGCCATGCCACTAAATTACACATTTTGGGCTTTTGTTCAATCTATTTCAGTAAATTGAACGCTAAAAAGCATTTTTTGATTGGTATAGAAGGGTTTGATGAAGAAAAAAAAATCCTTCAAAAATTCATTCACTGTTGAAAAACACGTGATTTCTCCGATCAGCTCAGTTTGACAAGCACCTGATTTCATCGTGTTGCGTCTCATTTGACATTGGTTAAGAGGTCTTTCAGTTCTCCAATACATTCTTTGATTTTCGATTTCAGTTGATGGTGCATGGCACCGTCCCAACAGGAGATGCCCAAGACCTTGCAATAGCATCTCATTTCTGAAAACTGGATCTTTCTTTGTACTTCCTGTGTGACTGCCCATGACTTGCAAATGTAAAGGAACATGGAAATGACACAATGTTAAATAAAGGGAGTGTACTCTACCACATAAGCAGTGGCAGATTTAGAAACAAATCTACTGACTGATTAACTTACGCTCACAGATCAACAAGAAACCACCGTTAGCATCCTTCACATCCTGCATAATGTATATATTAAGATTAAAATGTACACACATTTTCCTCTCCTGAATAAGAAAAAGGAAAATTAAATTTTGAAAAAAAAGTGCAGTTTCTGATGTGCGGAATCAAAGGAAAAAATTTCATAACCATTTGTCACAGCCTCACTTCATTCTTAGAGTAACTAACAGAACTGAGCTATCACAATCTAGACGTTTCTGTGAATCGCAACACTCCTTCCTGAGAAACTGTTGTCATCAATGTCCCATTTATGTCCCATATTCGGCCGTGACAGAATGCCCGTCCATCACCTGTCAAAGAAAACATTAATTACTTCAGAAATGATAAAATTTTGCTTATTTATTCTGAAAGTTGTCATAAAAAGTCCATAACAGCCAAGTACGTTGAAGTAACAATACCTGACATCATCATATTTGTCACCTGAGTTAGAGCAGTAACAATACTTGACATCATCACACGTGTCACCTGAGTTAGAGCAGTAACAATATCTGACATCATCACATGTGACACCTGAGTTAGAGCAGTAACAATACCTGACATCATCACATGTGACACCAATGAGTTAGAGCAGTAACAATACCTGACATCATCACATGTGACACCTATAAGTTAGAGCAGTAACAATACCTGACATCATCACATGTGACACCTATGAGATAGAGCAGTAACAATACCTGACATCATCACATGTGAAACCTATGAGTTAGAGCATGTGGCAACATATTTCAGTCAAACAAATTTTTATACACAAAACTTATAATAACTTTCCATTCCCCTTATCAGCTTAACATATGATAATAATGACGATATAACAAACCATTATTGTTTCCATACAATGCAGTCTCAAAGCGCTTAACAATCTATTTATTACCCTGACAGAGGGGAGACTCATTTACATTCTTGTCTTCCTGGGAAGCACACATAGCCATCAGATGGTCAAATCTTTATCAACCCAGCAATAACTTATAACAGACCATAATTCACACTATATACTTTCCTGAACTATACCACAGCTACAGCAGCCAGTACCTCCTTGCAACATTGAAAGCAGAAAGGATTTACAGAACAGTCACATGTATGAAACTGATAGTACCAGGATTCTGAAACTCAGGCACTCATTACGAGTACATGAAGAAAATTCTGTTTGCTTGGTTCTGCTAATTTCAGTTGCAACTAATGTAGACCCAGCCTTCAGTATGAAAGCAAACAAACATCAGGAACAGAGGACAATATAAGATAACATGATTTGGCAGCATGATGGCTATTCTGGAAGAAACCAACTGTCTATCAATGAAGCAATGTACCTCCCCCCCCCAAAAAAAAAAAATTTTGTCTCTCTCTAGGCTTAATGGTAAGAAGGGGATAGACAAAACAAAACAAACAAGGATCTTGGAATGGGAGATTTTGCATCAGATCACTGCTAAATGATTTTTTTTTTATCCTGGAATGTAAATTTATGAGATTTACCAACGTGGCCAGCTGTCCTTGAAGTAAATGTATGAGATTAGTTGCAAATGACTAAAGGTATGGATCACACTGAGGGTTTTTTTTTTTTTCAAATAATCTGATCTTTACCTATATGGCCTGTTTCAATCTCATACAGCATCCACTCATCTGCTCGACATGGAGCGTGGAACCAAATGGAATGATCAAGTGATGACATGAACATCTGGCTCTTGCGACTTTCCAGGGACAGCGGCAAAAGGGCCGTCCCCAGGATGTACAAGTCAGACATATACGCCAGACTGCACTTGTGGATGTTTTCATGAAGATCTTCACCTGGAACAAACAATCCACCAGGCAGACATCAGCATGCTGTAAATTTATGAATCTTTTACCCGTACAAACCACAGACCTGACAGATATATACACAAAAACAGCAGATTCTCACCAGCAACACACAAAAGTTTTCACCTGAAAAAAAAAACACATGAAAGACACATCGGCATGTCTTATTTTATGACTTCTCATCAGTAATAAGCAGAGACCAGATAAACTTACATATCTATAATATACATAAAAACAAAAACAAAAAAAACCAAACATCAGAATACCCATAATTAATGATTTTTACAAAATGTAAACCATAGATCAGATATATATTTATCATATGTGCTGTGAAATCTGAGCCGCCGTGTTTCCCGCACCTAGGGGAATCCCCTTCTGGTCTCGCGAGATTTTTTTGCGGGACTGAACTGTGCTAGGTCTAGCTGTCTGTGCTCTGCGGTGTTTTGAGGATTTTCCTTCTTCAGCCAAGATCAAAGGTAGGAAATGACACTTTTTCTTGTCAGTTTGGAAAATTGGCTCACCTTTTCAAAATATGGTCCTTGCACATCAGCCAGAATTGTAAACAAGATGCAGTAAGACGCAGTAATCTTGAATTGCTGTGAGAATGTCCCAACAGCGTCTGCTAAAGGATGTCTGATATGACACGTGATTAATACCTAATTCAAATACAGGAACGGGATTTCGCCAGATTTAGGTTGAGTAGCCAAAAATAGAAGCGCAGATTTCGCAGACCATAGTATAAATTTAAGATCCTTGTCGAGCACAGACAGAATCTGAACATACAAAATGAACTTTGGTTCCAGTGGTTTCCACTCTAAACTTCTCCACAGAGCTAAGCAAGGCAATGATAACATAACCATGCCATAAAAATAGAATTTTTTTTTCTTAATTTATCCTTTGGAATGAAGATACTAAAATTTGTGCCCATCAAATTATCATCCCTCACACAATTGGTTCTCTGGTCAGTTCCAAATTTTTAGGTGCAACTTACCAAGACATCTGAACAACTAACGGTGGTCACTAATATCGATCTAACACAGAGGAGTAACTACGAGAGCAAATCAAACCATGAAGTGAAGCCTTGTACTTATGCACGGAGGAATCAGACGAGAACATAGTGCCAACAAGGAGAAAGTGGCTGGATAGAGTGGAAAAAATACTGGGAAAAAAATCACCTGCCTGTTATGAAAGACACCCATCTGGTTTGATCACAGTAATTACATCTCCTTCAACAACATTCAACAGTCACTTTACAATGGCTCAAGTCAGTTTGAGCTCTTTTGAGAAAATGCACAAAAATAGTGTTGCAGAAATAAGTTTTATATTACATATGTCTCGCACCCAGTGCAAAATGAGTCAGAAGTCGATCTGGGAGATTTGAAGTTACTGCCATTTTTAACTATTTTCTGACTGAGGTACCAAAATTTTTTATTTGTTTTCCAAAAAAATTCAACCTTTCCTAACCTGTAAAGAAAAATTTGATATCGGAAAATAGTTAAAAACAGCTATAACTCGCGACTGCCGGAGCCACTTCTGATTCATTTACTCTGGGCGCAGGACGTACGGTACTGTATTCATGTTGCTGATTTTTTGATAATGCTGAACATGGAACGGAATATTGATCTGACTAGCTCTGTTATTTCCCTTTGTCAGACACAAGAAGTGTTGAACAAGCTGTGATTGTAAAAAAGAAAAACAATATCACTTTTGTGCTCTCCGCTGGAAATCTACAGCATATTATGAAAAATTCTGAAAAATTTATGGTGTTTTCTTGTTATTATGGTAAGTTTATCAAGTTTTTTATTTTTTTTTTTGTGATCAATCTTTCAAATGACAAGAGGGAAAGTGATTTTGTTTCTTCTTTACACTGCTTGTTCAACATTTCCTTCTGGCAAGTACTAGGGCTGGGCCCAAAAATCTGCCGTTAAGAAACAAAAATACTGACTTCTACATTAGATTACTTGTGTAATGGTGTTTATGGTAAGCATCCTTACTCAAAATTTAAAAAAACTAACCTAGGTGAAATTGGAATGATGACTCTGACAACAAGTGGACTAACAAAACAAACACTTACCAATTTGACCCCTGGCTTTCATCCACAAACAACGTTTTGGATATTGCCCCTCGCGGAAGAGCGAATTTTCTTGGTCCACAAACTTGGCTTCTATAGGAAAGCTCTCATACCACTCCAGGCCATATCTCAGCATTTTCTCATCCACCTCATCATTGCTGAAAAGAAAAAAAACAAACTAATCATCAAATTCAGATCATATATCATGACTGCTGTGTAATAGTAAGATATGCCATATTCAGCACTTCACAACATCAGTCATGTATTATGCCATTATGACTCTAGTGAATTCATATATGTACATAATTCTACAGGCGTATTTTTGAAATGACAGTATGTGATAGCTCTCAAACTCAGGATTACATGAGACATCAATTGCATGCATTTTACATTTTGGCTGAAGTTAGACTTAGGAGATATTTACCATTATCGTGGAGCAGGAATGTTTCTATGAAAAAGAATGTTGATAAAAATAAAACAGACAAAATTGATCCTGTGATAGGCAGTGAATTGGACAAGACCCCAAGTGATGCTGTCTTATATCTCTGTCTTCTTATTAGTTTGAACATTAACTGAGGTCTGCCTGCTTCAGATGAGTTTTAGTTTATTCTCTGACAAACACTTAACACATTTACTGACACTTGACAGACTGACTAGTTTGTTGCGCTACATCATCGTGGAATGGACATGGAGCTGCAAACAGACATATCGCTGACATAAGTACAGTATTAAAAAAACAACGATGTCCATTTATAATAATTTCTAGTGTACATAACAGTAACTCTAATGTAGTGGAATTCTGAATGCCTGCTTTCTGTATCTTCAAACTGCCCTGAATGTGGTGCAACTTTGTGCACCAATAAGAAAAGAAATTAATATATAATATTGGATTCTAATTAATTATATTAAAATATAATAAAATAAATGATAACCTTCCTGCGTCCTTGTTGAACAGCACAAATCTAACAAAGTCATTCAGTCATACTTACTCATGTAAATAACCAAGCACTTCTTTGTAATCTTTTAATTCATCCGGTTTTGGTACCTGTGAACATAAAAAGACATAAAGAGTTTTCACTGAACCACTCAAAACTATTGGGGTGAGCAATGTAATTCTAGCACAACGATTCTTGTCTAGGCCAACATCTGAAATTAGCCCTGCTTTACTTAGATATGTCAAGATTTTCACAAAGAAATAAGAAAAATTTTCAAGCTCTATGTTTCCACACAATCTGCTTGCAATAATCTATATAACTGATTTTATGCAGAAAAAAACAATTAAAAATTAAGAACCAGTCAAAAACATTTACGACAGTCCAATAAAGGCAATCGTCTTGTTTTCCTACTGAAATAAGAGGAAAGGGGAAAATGGGTGGATTCGGGGGAGGGGTGAGGGGCAACTTGCGACTCATTTGCCCTGGGCGCAAGACATATTACAAATAAATCCTTGGCATAAATTATACAGACCATGTAACAAATGAAGAAGTCCAAACAATGATCCAGAAAATTATAGAATCTCAGAAAAATTTCCTCTACAGTGAACAAATGACAGTTGAGATGATACAGTCATGTTTGCCAGTTGTCAGACCTTGCAAAAAAAAAATCTTACAAGGCAAGATCTGGGGCAACTGTAAATGAAGAAGACAAAGGAAGAGATGGGAAGAAAATGGTCAGGAAGGAAATATGCTCATTCTTAAAGAGCAGTGGAAGACAAAGATGGTTGGAGGAGGTTCAAAGGTGCTCTATGATAGGGACAAGTATTAGATGAGGTGAGGACAGTATGACAGTAGATTGGTCCTGGGAGCAAAATTTGATTTACGTGAGACATCTTAGACATACAGCAGTAACATGTTCACAAGGTAGACAATCACAACGCCAGCTTTACCAAGCTGTGGAGTAAAACAACGTACATTGGGCATAGTTATCTCATGGGTCGTTCTAAATGCTTCCTTTCGCTTGAACGAGGCCTGCATGGTAAAGACTGTCAAACCAGCTTGCACTGCCTTAACGTTCCGAGAACAGTACGTTCTACCCTCTCGTGTCTTGTCCACATGGTACAGCATTGGCAGTCTGGTGTCACCTGGTCAAGGAGAGGTAGAAAAACTCTTTCCTGACAACTGACACACATCATAAATTAGAGCCATAAATGCTGGTCAGGTCTAAATCATTTCAAGCACAAGAAAATAAAAATGCAATATGAGACCAAGATGGAGAAGCAAACGGTAATATGGTCACTTTCATGCTGCATAAAAGTACAAATACATAGTATGGCAAGGAGATATTGGAATCAGATGGTTGTTGTAGATATTCTCAGTTTGAAGAGATAGTATAGTCAGTGTTGTTCAAAATCCATCTATCATGAAATGAAGTTTTCTGCCATTAGGCCAGGCTGGATGTATTTAACTTCATAAAGTGAGCAAACATCTTAAATCATAGGCAGTAAATAAAATTACAGTAATTCTCATCAAAAATACAAAATAAAAATTAATAATAACAAAAGATGTTATAATAATATCATGCTCTTTCATTGATCAAGAAAAGGACAAAATTCTGATAGAAAACAAAACAAAACAAACAAAAAAACTAAGAAAATCAGAAAATTACTCTACACTGACTTAAAGGAAAAAAAAATAGTTCACTCTTCTTATTATTTTTAATGGCTACAAATACTCCTCTCTAAAAATTTTGCAGTAAATTCCATGGATAAGACTCTGAATTTTTTGCATAGATTCTTGTTTGAAATCACACTGCTAAAGGTGTCTCCCACAGTTTATGGTGGAATAGTGCTTTGCGCATGTCAATGTTATGGCAGGTGACTGATGACTAATGTCAAATTTTTTTTGTAGGTCTACTAATTTATTGATATCACTAGGGAGAAAGGGAAATGAACCCTCTAGTTTGGTGGAACAGACTACAAAGCGACAACTGTCCTGTGCTAAGACATTGTGACAATCACATTCAAAGTGACCTTTGACCCTATGATCACGAAAATATGATCATCTCAAAGAAACCTCTTTTGACATCCTATCTCTCTCATCTATACAGTCCACTTGAAATCAACTCACCAAAATTAATTCTTACTTGAAGTCAACTCCTTCTAGCAATCCTTTTATTTCTTTTTTCTTTTTTTTTCTTAACAAAGATCTTTGTAAATGTGTTCATGTCGACCTTGTTTGAGGTTAACAATTTTTTCCCCGATGGGTTGACGTAAATCAGACTCAACTGTATAGACACTTCCTCACAGATAGATAAAAGGGTTCATTTAGGATTAGTGACCTTTTCTCAGGAAATAGGAGTGCAGGCTGTGTAGATGAAGTGCATCTGCAACGCCATCAGATGCTGCGACCACAGCTTGTCCAATAATCTGACCGCCATAAGCTCCCCTGGCTCTCCTGTGCTTCCATAATAACTTACTTCTGTGAAACGTAATTGAATATTATATTAATTAAATTTACTTCAAAATTTTAATTTATTACAGTATATCAAGAATATTTTTGAGTGAGGGGCCACATTTCAAGGCTAGTGCCATGACGGAGGAATTATTGCCTACCATGCTGATTTGCTTTTATGCTCTGCATATGGTAGGCAGCTCTTGATGAAATGTGAGCACTGAAACATGTCCACATCAAGTGTAACCAATGATCCCCTGTCATATCTATATTATAAAATTTCAAGAAAACCCAAAATAGGCTTATAGACTCGAAAAATGCTGAATGGATCCATACGAAATTTGGTACACAACATTGTTGCATATGGATCTGTGTTTCTATAAACCAACAAAAAAATTACTATCTTTGATGTTATTCTACAAATGTGATAATAATTGAATAATAAACTCGCGAGGCTGCTTGATCCAAATTGTACATTCGATAGTATGACGCGTTCAAAATAATTTTTCTTAAAGTAACATTCAGTCTAATCAACCAAAATATCAACATAGAGGTGAGCACGCTTTGTCATAAGCTCACTCCTTAAGTCACAGGACTATATTTAAAAAACCTCCCCCGAAGGCCGTGGGTTCTCTTCTAGTTAATTCAGAATCTCCATGAGGAGTGGTTTGAATAGTTATTTTGCACTATGGAGAAAGATACAAAATCACTGGTCTTTTCAAATGAGATGCATCGAAAGTTAATCAATCTATCGGCATATGCTATTTGACATTCACAAAAGATTAAAAAATCCAATTTTCTGTGTTTCTTGTCTCAGTTTCCAATTAAGTGATAGCTATACTAAATAAAACAAAAACAAAAAAATCTTTTATTCAAATTATGTGCATGCCACTACTTGAAAACAAAAATATCTGCAAACTATCATAAGCATAAAATCTGTAGGATTGAGCAACAACACTACAGCACTCCCTCCTTATCTAGGATGTGCAATTACTTTTTTGTCTTAACATATAACTTGCTGTGTAATTGCTACTTGTTAATGTCTTGGGTAGATTATGTGCTCGAAGGAAAGTTTGGCAACAATATAATTAATACATTATGAATTGCAACAATTGTAGGCCTACTATTCTTAGTAGGCCTATTTATACGCTGTGGATCTTACCATACCTAAACAAATTCTCATCAATCTTTTCCAGATCCAAAAAAGATCGAGAGAGAAAGCTGTCAAGCTCAACAGACGGAAGCTGATTTACTTCTTTTCTCATAGTCTTTGCGTCTGTTTGCATCTAGACACTCTCACAAAATCTATTCAGTGAATCGCAGAAGAAGGTCAAAGTTCAGCAGCAATACTCCTTCGGGAATAATTTCGATACTGATAAGACATAAGAGTAGGCCTATCTAGATCTTTGGAAAATGTAAGTCCAAGTTTTGAGAAATAAGGAAAGAACATCTACCTCTAAATCATTTGCACTGAATTATTTTAAATGACCGATCTTTGGAAATTGTGAAGTCTGCCTGCTTATTAATGAAGAGACTCTAGATCTAGTTGAGAAGTTAGGCCTATCTAGATTCGGCTAACACCTGAATGTGAAACAAATAAACGAATAAAGAGACGAATGTTTATGACTGCGATAAACATTTTTTTATTTTCAAAAGCAGAAGACTTCGTTTGGAATTTGACCAACTTCCTGTTCATGTAAAGATGGCGACGAAAACTCGGCTTCGCCGAACACATAGCACAAATAAAGTGGAAGATTCGCAACAGGTGGAACGCAAAGAAAAATTCTTGAGTGGGGATAAGCCGTAAGTATCTGAGCATTTAAATGAATATCAAGATGTGTGATAATCTTTATGTTTCATGTATGTTATACATCAGGCTATCTAAGTCCATCAGTAGCAAAAGTTATGTTTTCATTGTTACGCCCCTTGATTCCAGCTGACGCCCTTCACCTTGACATACTTAACGTTTACCTTGACCTGGATGGGCATGCGGTGCCCACGGAAGTGATTCATGTTTGATCCCAGAAACAACCTGGCTTTGTTGTTTACACTTATCAGCTGTGAGGCAGACCGGTGAGATGGTCAGTACAGTCAGAACGGTCGATCCGGTGTAGTCAGTTCTCTGTCTCTGACGGACTGCTTTAGATGAGCAGTAGTGAAGTCTATTTGTTTCGTGGTAAATAAATAAAAAAACAGCCTGAGAAATACGTAAGAGGTTCTGACTAGTGGGCGCATTTCATTGGTTGATGTTTACGCTTTCGTGAAGTTGTAGTCAGAAGCGAAGTTAGCTTACAGACAGATGACCGGCGGCAACTGATAAATGAATCGAGGCTAGATCTAGACGTATTCATTTCAAGCATGCCGCTATCTTGAAAAGCCAACATCAGATCCATGTTCACAGTGCACTTGGACAGACATAATTAGTAGTTATAGTCCAGATCTAGACTAGATCTAGAGGTCTAAATCTATTCTATAGATTTAGTATGCAGTGTGAAGTGTGTTTTGTCTGAGGAGTTTACTTCAGAAAGAGCGATGAATGCAACCGAAAATTCAGTGGATGGAAAGGGGGGGGGGGGGGATATTGTTAAAAATGGTCCTGTAAGGTCTAGAACACAAAATAATTTTTGCCATTGTCATGTGGCATGCAGAGTGGCTAGAAACTTGAATGAAATTTTGTTTTAGTGTTATAACCCAAGCTTTTAAGAAGTTTTATTCTTTTCTCTAATGATAGTGCTGAAAATGTAGATCTAACTGTATCATATATGTGACAAAACTTCTGATTTGAACAAATAGACAGCAACATAGAATTATTTCTCTTCGATGATAAATGATAATTTTGAAGTAACTTGATGAGACCAGTGAGTTTGTTATATCGCAAAATAACTAAGAGTGAAATTTGTGTGTGGGTATTTAGCTGTTTCTGATGTGATATTTCAGTTTGAATGAATTTCTGTGAAGGATAAAGTGAAGTGTATATTCAGTGGTTTTTCTCTGATCCTATTATAAATTCTTTCCATGAGCCCATTTAGAAGAAAAGTGGGAGATTGAGCAGTTACCACACACATTCAGAAATGGGATCCATTTCTAACACAAATGGCTACAATGGCCAGACAATATTGCAACATTCATCTCGCAAAGCTTCAACCAGCAGCACAGATAGTTTTGACTCAGATGGTCAGTTGTGCACAGAAGACCATTGTGTGTTGGACAGCACAAACCCAAGCAGAAACTCTTCATCTTTACGTCAAAGGTTAAACAGCTCAGGCAAAGATGAATCAAGTGTTTCCACTGAAGAGAAGGTGGAGAAAAATTTACAGACAAGCGGATCAAATGTTGGTGTCGATAATAACAAATTACAGATTACAGGAAAATTGTGTAAATCTTGTGGAGGAGAGATGCAAAAAGTTATCACCCAAGAGTTACAAACTAAACAAACAGGAATGTTGGGTAATAGTCAGAGATTGATACAGAAATCAATATCACACTGGGTGCCAGAGTGGCTTTCAGAGCCAGAATTTATGATTCATCCTAAACCCAGAAGTAATAAAGACATGTAAGTTCACTTTTGTCAGCTCAGTATTGGAAAGGAGCTAGCATTAATCATATGCATGTAATTGTTTTCGTGCTTGATTTGTAGTGCCAGAACGTAGATAACAGAATAATTTTCTTTGTTGTTGCAGTTGCGGATGGACACTAATCTGCTTTTTATTATTTTAAATAATACCTGCTGGCCATTTTTCATCTTAACAATTGTGTGCTGACGAAGATTGATAGAACATTCATTTGTACTTGATTCAGTGGTGTTTGAAAATAATACATGATTGAATAAATCAAACTTATTCAAGATTTCCTGTAAAATTCAGAAAAGTTTTTACATTTATTTTTTTTTACCATGATGTGGAACTTAAGGATTGTGTTTCTTGTAGTGTAATATTTAAAATAGTCCTCTGAAATATAATCTGGACCTTACTTTATTTATGCATGCAACTAGTGAGCCTTTCTAGTCTATTACTATTAACAATTAATATATTACTGCATGCAGTATGCTTTCTGCATTTTGGTGAAAGTACAAATTTTCAAGTTCTGGGAAATGTTCCAACTATGAGAGGTTTAGCACTTCCTCAGTCATCCAAATCTGAGATTGTTATGACCAGCCATTTCTTATAAAACAGATTTCATTCTGTCAGATAGAGACAAGAGGTGTTAAACAAGAGGAACAAAAATCACTTTTTCTTGTCATTCACAAAAGATTGATCACTTTTTAAAAAAATGATAAATTTATTACAGTTTGAAAGAAAAATCTTTTTCCTTGCACAATGAATTTTTCATGATGTGAGTTTCAAGCAAAGAGGGTGAAGTTATTTTTTCTTCTTTAGACTGCTTTCATGTGGACATATCTGGTCTGGTCAAAATGATCTCCCATTGTCATTGTTCTAACAAAAAGATAAATTATGGCAATTTCCCAAAGATTGTGAAGATTAAAGGATTTGTGGGATTACTGCTTCATCCATTTGCTGTCTCACATGCTATACAAAACTCCATTTATTATAGTCATTGGTGTTCCGAGGTTCTGTATGACTATGAGTCATAATTATTGTCAATTTATAGACACTTGTAAGTACACTAAAATGCTTTATGATCTTCAGTTGGGTCAGAGAACCGTCAGGGGCTAACCCATGTATAACATTTGGGGAAATATATTCTTTTTTATTAACATGAATATTCATATTTGTGTGATGTTTATAGGTTGTAGTGTTAATAAGTATTTTTATATGGGTTATCCAGTACAGATTATGACCAAGATATGTCAGCTTGACTTTTCATGCTAGCCCTCTAGATTGTACTCTAAGTATATCATCCTGACATACAATAAGATATATTAAAAAAAAAAGAACTATTAAGACCATCAAAGGACCGACAGATTGTCTCCAAGGTGTAATGATTTGTAATTAGCCTGAAAAGTTAGTTAAGCATTTCATGCTTGAGCTCATAAAATTAATGATTCAAGAATGTCCAGTTTCCTGCCCATGCTAGAAGTATTGGTTGATACTAATAACTAACTCCTTTTATGGCCATACATTTTATATTTCACATTTAATCTTTATGTAGTTCAGTTTTACTCCTGTGTATAAGGAAATACAGCATTGCAAAATGATGGATGAAATTTTTTTTGTTTTTTCCCCGCCTAAACAAACTGACATCTCTGATGATGATTTTCTAGAGGAATCTGCTGGCAAAGTGTGATATCACAATTTTTCCTAACTTTCAGAATCCACGGCCATGCAGACTCATTGTTCAGCACTAGCAGCGGATTCACAAACTACTACGGCATTTTGAACCTTTGTCTCATACTGCTGGTAGGTAACTGACAGTTTGCCTGTTACTCTCCCATGGACATTTGTTATACACATGCACAATGTTACGATAAAGTTCTTCAGTACACTAGACCAAGTACTCAAGACACTTCATCAAGCACTTCTTTGGAGATAACATGAAGTCCATTATCTGCAGGGTTCACTTTGTTTGACACACTGTTATTGTGAAATGTGTTTCAACTTGCTTATTTGTTTGTCCTTTAACACAGATTGTTCAGTGTGTTTGCTTTCTACAAAAGATTTTGTTATCTCACTGGGGCAAAAGGAAAAAGAATACAAAATCTTGCATTTCGCCATTCATTTGATTAGTAAATTGTCGGAGCGAAATACCACACAAACAAATAGGTATATAATCTCTGTCAATTGCCCTATATATATATACTTGATATATACATATAATACAAGTAAATAACTGGTGCTTTCACCTTGACAGAATCTTGACAGTTTAGCAAGAATAACCAGAATATTATCCACAATATAGTTATTGTTGGACAACATAAACCTGCATTGTAGAATGGAGAAACTGATACATAGCCCCTATTTCTTTCTTGTCCAAGCCTTTAGAAAGTGCATTGCTCTGTTTGCCAGGTGATAATTTATCTAATCATTGACATTATAAATGTTTCTCTCCTGCACCAGGTGCTTGGAAATGCAAGGCTCTTCTTGGAAAATATCATCAAGTAAGTGCCAACTTTTATTGTGCATTTTTAACAATAAGAATTATTTGACAGTGATAAATTAATTGCTTACAAGTTATCTACTAAGTGTATTAATCTGCAAAATCTGAATTCTGATGTATCAGTATCATGAACATTTTACTGAGGGTGCATTTTTTATCACCAATTGTTGTGATATTTGTGCAATGATTTATAAACTAAAGACTGATTATCCCGTAACTTCTTGAAGCTTATCAAATATTATTCACATTTCTCACATTTATAGTGTGTTTGTTGATATTCATTCATCCCTATATGTTACACCAGACTACACGTTCTATACAATATTTGATTACCCAAACTCATATACACATTTTGATATCCTTTTGTAACCTATAAAGGCGTTGTCTGTTCACGGCTTCATTTTGTCAGCCTTTAACATGTAAATGTACCCGCTGTGTTAGGCATAATATAGCCATTGTCATGCTGATGTGCCATTAAACCCCAACACAAACAAACACGAAGGAAGATGAGTTCTTTTAATTTCTTACCCATTTATTTTTTTTTTTTACATTAAAACTAAATGCATGATTGATGCTAAGGTGGTCATCACCCTTTATTTGTCTACTCCACAGATATGGGATCCTTATCAATTTATCTTTCACACAGTGGTTCTTTCTTGAACCATATAACTGGCCCAATCTGGCCCTCACACTATGTAAGTAGCCTGCCTTTTTTTCATCTCAGGGTCTTTGTTATTTTTTTTAGTTCCTTTCATTTTCTTCTGTATATTCTATATCAGTACCTTGTATCTCTCTAGAGAGGAATAAAGAACTTATAGAAAAGTGCAGTTCATTTATATGTATGTGTGTTTATCGCGAGCTCAGTTCTTTGTTGCCCTATCTCCATTTTTGTCTATTTGGAAATATAAATGTCATATGAAAAAGGGATAGTAAATCTACCATGTAATTCTATTATTTCACCGGCCATGTGCACAAACAGGTAGATTTTGAAAATCATTTTGTCCTATCTCCTTTGTGCATAAACAGTTGCTTAACATAGAATATCAATTTTTTCAACAAGCTGAAAATGGAGATAGACCAACAGAGAATTGAGCTCACGATATGTGCTCATACCAAACAAGCCTGCATGGATGGAAATTGTGTATGTGTGTGTGTGTGTGTGTGTGTGTCTGAGTGTTTCAAGGACTGTGTCAGTTAGTGAGCAAAGAGAAAATGTGAAAGATTTGCATGAAACCATGGAAGAGAAGCCATCGAACTTGTGGGAGATTTTTTAAGTATAGGTCAGACGGACACTGCCCTGTGACTTCACGTGTATGGCACCTCGATGTTGGTATTTTGAATGATTCAGACTGAATATTACTCAAAATTTATTTGGTGTTTTGACCATGTCATTTTATCGAACACACGGTTCAGATCAAACACTCCTGTGAGTTTACTATCTAATTATTATCGCCTTTTAGAAGAACATCAAACATAGTAAGCTATTTTCAGCTTTATGTAAGTAGAAACACAGATCTTTATGCAGCAATATTGTACGCCAAATTTCATATGGATACATTCAATAGTTTTCGAGTCCACAAGCCTTTTATGGGTTTTGTTGCATATTTTTAGCACGAATGAAAGAGATAGTAAAAAAATTACTGAATATGTGTCAGAGACGTGGGGAGTGACGATACACAGTGTCACTGCTTGACAATTGCATGCCACATGATGTCACATAGCATTTCTGAGGATGAAGTCGATCAGATAGTGTCATTAAGAAAAGAAATGTGCTAGTAGAACTATGTGTTACCTCAGTGGAATCATAATGACATTAGTTATCAGATGACTTGTGCAAAGAACGTTATTTTCTCAATATCTCACAGAGTACTGAAAATGACTCTGCCATGATCATAGATATGCACCATCATTGGTGTTAAATTGCTGACATCACATCTATCTATGTACATGGAGCAAAGTTTGCCAGCAAACACTGGATGGGATTAAGCATAAGCCCAGTTAAAGGTCACTAGCCTTTGTTTTCTATATCAATATATCAGTGTCTCAGGTGGTGGTCTGTGCAAATGGCTCATTGCATAAGTGACATAGCAGGCTTAATACCAATACTCCTGGTGTCAGCAGCTGGGTGGTGTGACCACACTCTCTGATGTAATTTTATCAGAGAAATGTAGAATGCTGGATACCTTGTGAAGCTTATTGTCCTTTCAGAGAATTGACGTCTTTGTGAATCGCTGTAAAAGAGAATAGGCCTATTGGTCTATCACTGTCTATCAGTGTGAAAGAATTGACCCCAATGTGAATTTCTGCAAAAGAGAATTAGCCTATTTAATAGCTTATTGGTAAATTACTGGAAAAGATAATTGATCACTCCATGAATTACTGTAAGAGAATTTGCCTCTTTGTGAATTCTGTAAAAGAGAACAGACCTCTTGAACATTACTGTAAAATGATTTTTCATACCCCATCTTAGATATTATGCATTCACATGGCCCCTGACCCCTGATTATTATACTGTTAACATGTTCTACAAATGCCTCACTGGTTTGTGAAAACATATTGAACTACTGCCTCCCGCTCTGTATCATGAACACTAAAAATGCTATTGTTTATCCTGACAATTTCTGTATCCATCAAAGAAGTTCAGAACCTGAGGGGGAGGGGAGATAAACATCCAGCCCAAAAATGATTCATCAGACTTCAATAATTAGCTGAGGCATTTTGAGAATCTTGAAACAACAATTTGATAGGCTAATTTTACATCCCTCTGACATGCAGAACTGAAGAAAGATCCATTTTTTTTTTTTTTTTTCAGCTGGTCCTTTTGGTGCGGTTATTGTGGGCCTTCATATATCATACTTATATAGAAATGTATTGTACTGTATGAAGAATATCTGTTTTGTTACATAATTGGGTGTCTTTCTCCTGTGCTAGTTTCCATGTTCCTCACTGTTTAACCATCAAAATCCAGTTACGGCTGATGTGATATTATGTAAAGGAAACAGAGTTAAGTAGAACTTAATTTTGTACCTGTGGAGTAAAATGTAAAGAAATTGACTTCGTCATAACCACTTTGTCAGTCAGTAATGAGCCAGTCCAACTTCACTTAGTGGAGAGTGCAGTGTTGAAATTTTTACTTTCCAGTGTCACTACAAAGTGTAGAGTTTTATTTCCAATATCTTGCAAAAGCTAAAGTTATATTCACTTTCATGACAAAGATGTGACCCAGGGAATTTGTCCACCTTCAAAACTTGGGGAGGCTGTCAGACATTTGCCATAACAATGGGACAGTGAGAGTGATAGTTTACTTTAGAAGAAATTCAGCACTACTGAGAATAGACGCAAAGGTTTTCGCAGACTATAGATAAATGATTAAATTCCGGATTTAGACCAATTATATAGAAGTTAGTAACTTGAGTGTACTTGCAAATTCTGATGGCGTAGTTGTTCCAGTTTAAATATTCATATGCTGTGCAAGATTTATGGCATGGATATTCAATCTTCACCTTTTTTTTTTTTTTTTCACGGTGTTTTTAAGAATATGTCATGTTTAGAAACCTCTTTCAGGGTGAAATTTCAAAAAGTGTAAGAGATCGTTCATTGTTTGCAGCTCGCTGTAAAGGGAGATATTTTAGTTTTCATTTTGTCATCATCATCATCATCATCATCTGTCCCAGATGTTTGTGTGGTCATAAACTCAGTCTCAGAAGTTTTTTTTTCGCATCCATTTCTGGAATGTCCCAGAATTTTGGGTGTTTGTTATCACTTGAATGTTTTAGAATTTTATTTCACAGTTACCAGATTGTCTGCTGTCTTACAATTTTGTCTTCTGCCTGAATGTTTGAGAATGTTATGTCTGTCAGTTACCTGCATGACTAGAGTTTTGTGTGCCAAATACTGGAGTGTTTCAGGGTAGTTGATCACCATGTTTCTTGTGCTTTCACATTGCAGCCATCAGCATTTTCCCAGCTTTGGCACTTGCTACAGAAA
>JBCAUA010206551.1:0-21052 GCA_038406235.1 Peronia verruculata | reverse complement strand
TATATACTTCTTTATGATGCATGTTTTATACCTCGCTGTGCCGAGCAAAGACAAATAATTACAATTTGACTGACGTTGAACATGGCTCATTCAATGAGCTCTAGCAGTGCAGGCACAATTCATTGCCTGAAAAATATTATACGTGTTGATGTTGAATTTTACATCCACGTAAAATATAAAATAAAGAGTATAAAGAAATTGCCTTAAATTCACGCTATTCACAGCCAACAATAATTCTTGCATCCAATCACATATGTGGTCTGTATAGACCAGCCTTTTTAAAGAGGCAGATCTAAAAATATGAAGGCTTAATCCTACAATTGCTGAGGCGATCAATAACATTACTTAGAGTTAATAACTTAACAAAGATCGTGTGCTGACTTTCAGTGAGCTGCTGGCTTACTTCTTTGAGAGTTGCTGCGTGTTGGATAAAGTAATGAATTGTAAAACTCGTTGCCTTCCACGGTAAAGAAAGAGAAAACAATATTAGCCTTTGTCGATTTCGTTAACGTTGATGTTTTCAAATACAATCATTGTATGTAAATATATACACATTGTTACACACTTGCATGTGTGTGTGTCAGCAATTATGTAATTGTGAAGTACACAGTTAATACTGCAGGTGAGTATGTCTGTTGTTCTTAGCAATACAGCTGGATTTGTGCAGTCACTCCTGGACTGTTTAATTTATACCTTTAGGTTTTATTTCATGTATTCCTTGTGGGACTGTGTAAGAAACATTACGTGTCACAAAATTAGCATTTTGTCTTCTCTTTTCTTGTTATTTCTTTTTTCTTTCTCTTTCATCCCGCCGAGAAGTTTGGGTCCTTTATTTTAACGTTCTCGGACCGACAGATATAGATCTAATATTTCAACGTCTGTATTATCAGATCAGGATCTTTTTATTGGCTACAGGTGGGAAAAAAACTGATATTTAATGAGACGATTGATAAAAGGAGAAATTGTTTGTGGACTTTACTGTTGAGTATACATGTAATAATATATGAGTTTTCCTGGAGGCAAAAGAAAGAAATATTTAGGGAGACATTCCTGTAAATTGTCACTGTCACTATATCTTTTAGAACATTTAAAGTAGTTTTCGATTGCTTTCCTTTGTGAGCTAGGCACGGATATTTCATTTGAAAAAGTTTTGACAGAAAATGCATATTATATAAATTGGGCCTCAAGATCGGCCATGATCACAAACGTTCTTGATTCCATTTGCTCTATGTAACTTTACTTTAATACAGTCTCAGATCATGAAATTAGTTCATGTTATTTTCCATCATTATGAGCATCGTTCCTTGTGACAAATAGCAAACTTGGGCAAATGACCAATTTGGCATTTTCTGTGGTGTCACTGTGTCAAACTCAAAGATATACTATGAAATACTTATTCCAAAGGCTTAAAGCACGTGCATACAGACAAATTACTCACAGAACTGACTGTGCAGGCCTTAATAGTTTGGATTGCAGCAGGCATGACGAGTTTATTTAAAATAGACTGAAGCAGTAGGCTACAGGTTTATTGCAAAAAGACTGTTCATAAAACAGGGGGGGGGGGGAGCTTAAAGGACCAATAATAAAACAGGGGGGGGGGGGAAGCTTAAAGGACCAATAATAAAATAATAATTTTTAAAAAAAAAATATGTGTATGAACAACGTGGCCTTTGCCTTGATCGGCCAGGCCGCATGATTGAGGAATTATTTAACCTTTTCCCCCCTTTGAAACAAGAAAACAAGCACTTATTGCACGGGCAAAATGACGCAAAAAATATCAGCCTTCAAAAGCCCTTTTATTCTTCCTGAGAAAGTAAAAGCTAAGATATTAGCCCAGGGACCATTCATTGGACAGGTTTATTAACTAGATGTCTGGCATGTTACTCTAAGATTGGGATTCTTTTTTTATTATTATTATTTTATGAATGAATGTATGTATCATGTGTTTAAAAAAAAAAGGGGAGGGGGGGCGGGAGGGGATACGACACAAAAGCATGAAAAAAAAAAAAAGCGATACCAATTAAATTTGTGTCAAGCCTTTAGTTCATACTAAACAATAACGAGGATATCCAGTTCTCGATTGTTCTCTTATAAGTTGTGATGTTTTTGGTATGCTGTGTGGTGTATTTAGTCATGATTTACAACAATAGGTGAGAACTTTCATTCCAATTATCCCCAGCTCTGCCTAGTGCTAGAACACCTACGCCTTTGGAGTAGTGTTCAACATATCACCTGATACTTATCTTATATTGAAACAAAGATGATATCTTTTTGAACAGCTCGAGACCAGGGGGAAAATGCACCCGCAGTTTAGGAAAATGACAATGGGCCAGAAAATAAAATTGGCCTGTGGATACCAAACGGCAAGTTAGATCCACTTTTAAATTTATTTTTTAACAAATAGTTTTACCGCTAACTTGTTGCATTTGTCGTAGGGCCGGGCAACATGTTGTGGGTGCTGGCGTGATAATTACCGCCAGTATGCTGGGGCTTAAACCATTCATGTGTAGACTGGCTGGATGCACCGTCCGTCTACTGCCACGTGGTGCACTAGGCACAAATCAGTAAAGTGAGAGAGACATGAAGAGATGCTGACTGTCTTCTGTGCACAACAGGCTTTTGTTAGTTTTCTCACTGTCTTTGACGGACATTCAGAGCAGAGGACGGACTCTTGAGGACGGAACAGACTTTGTCTACGCTAGCAGCGCTTTCTCCACTGCCATCGTCGTCCACCGACACCAAGATAACCCGAGCTGCTCTGTTCACGGCTACTACTACCACTACCACCGCCACCACCACTTCCAATGCACACAGCGATGACTCTCAGGTGAAGATTTTCATTAAGTGCTCACACTGTCAATGTAATAGTTAGTGCCCTGGAGTTTGGTCACAGCTTTTCTATCAGGCTTTCTGTTACTGCATGAGTTTAGCTTGGGATAGTGATGTGCCGCGGGCTATATCGCACTTATTATTTATGTACTGGTCTCTTTCATTCCTCTGATACTCGGCATCAAGGTGAGGGGTCATATTTCTATTCTGGTTTTATCTGTCTTGGTTCATGTTACAGTATATCCAGTTTCATGGTGGATATCCTGTTTGAAATGCTGTTACTGAAGTAGCCCTGTAGTGACATCATTATGCATATCAACTGTATGAAAAATAAGCTATCACGTGTTTGCAATCGATATGAATGTTGGACTGGTTCTCTCTAGTCACCATATAGCATGATACATCGATCAAAAACTCATAGATCCAAACGGTAAACCACGCTTAGTTCCACTGTTTTGTTATTGATTAGAATGCTATCGACATAGCGGACTTTGAAACCCACCTGGCCACTACCTCGAGCGCCATGTTGATCACGTGGCACAGAGATATCCGCCAACTGTTTCAGTATTCGGCTATTTTTGAATTGCATTATTATTACGCTAATTACGCTTCCCATGAACGGGTAAATCGAGCATTAGGTACCATAAATCATCGCCTGTCTATCTGAGAAAGACTGGTTTGCTTGGTAGGATTATTACATGCACGTGGGTCATAACTAGTTGTTACAGCTCGTCTTGTTTGCAGAGATATAATAAGATAAGGGCGCGGGTGGGTAGGGAAGGGTGCAAAATGAGTGTGGTCGTGAAGAAAAGCTGATATGAACTGCATATTGTTCAACTAAGCGCTAAGATCTTATGGGGCAGATGGAATGAACCTTTTCTGATTGATTAAGATACAGACCCAAAGGCCAAATCTATTTTCATTGATGATGTCATTTCATTAGTTTCGATTGCCAGACTTAGTTTGAGATATCAGGGCCATTTACTGGCCACCTGTGATATCCGTGTACATTTTTTTTGTTTTGTTTTGTTTTGTTTTGTGCAGAATAAAAATGCTCTCGTACGATAAAAATAGACATCGAATCGAATTAAATTGGTCATTTTAGATTTTCAGCTAAATGAAAAAGAAACGTGCAGGAATGAAAGAAGAGAAAAGGAAAATGGCGAAATTAAATTAATGATGAAATTAGCTTCTCAGTATCAGCTAAAAGCTGGGTTACATTAGGTCCATAGGCCACCCTTCAACATCACCTGCAATTTGCAGAACATATTGTTATTGTTTATGTAAACACCGTGTTCATTCTAACGCATATTAATCGTTATCATCTCTGCCATATGATTTGTAACACAGGTACAGAGAAAGGAGTGAGACTAGTGTGAATTCTACGGAAGCAAAACAAACGATTCATGCGAAAAAGGGGTTGTCCCGCAAATGTCCTCTGTAAACTATTGAATTCCTCTACAGCTTGAATAATGTGATGTTTGCTCTGTATCTCAGCAGCCGTTTTTATTTTATCTTTTTTTTAAATTCAACAGATCTTGAGAACAAGGCTTTAGGCACAATTTTCAACATAATTCTTTGATTTAGTGACTTGGTGTCGTTTTATATTGCTTTAATATCTTCCAATCTGCACTTTATTTGATTTCCATGGTCTTCGGGTTTATCACACGGAGTGCAAATTAACTTTCATAGAAAGACCTGTAGCTTTTTTTTTTTTTTTTCCTCCCCGCCACCCCGCCCCTCCCCCTCATTTTTCATATGCCTGCATATGCCTTGCATGTTCTCATTTTCTCGATACCTTTGGCATTGTAGTTCCAGTGAGATCATGTAGGTGGCGCTGCTGCACAATAATTAGGGTAATCTACGAGCACTTGGGACGACTGGTTTATCTGTAACAGTCGATTCTGAGTTGAGGGGTTCTGTGCTGAATAAAAAGGCGAAGAAAATTAATATTAGCTATTAGTCCTGGGGCTCAAATTTAGTATCTGTGAATAACTTGTATCATAGTAAAGAACTTTCTAACCCAAATATCATTTTACATTCATGTTAGAAAGATGGTAAAATAGATCGAGCCGTTCGAAAGCGCAACAATGTACATACAAACCCGGATGGAGTCTTTTTTTTTTTTTTTTCTAAACATTACTTTACTTTCTGAAGGGCCATTAAAGGGATTCTTTCATTTCTTCTGGGTCTAATGTTACTCATGGAAAAATCACAGGGTTGCATGCAAATACTAAAATGTAAAAGAGTTTTAGACCGTAACCACAGTGCATCTGTGTCTAATTCTCGCACTGCAGCCGCATGTAATCATGTTGCGAGCTCGCAAGACGCATAATAGCGCAGGCGGGTATAACAAAAAACGACAGCTGACACGCTAGCTGGCCACATGGTCAGACCCAGACGCACTGCAGCCCTCGGCAATGAAATGAGTTTGACATTATGAGGCTGCAGTGTGAAAGTCAGACACAGATGAACTGTGGCTATCTCGGCCTTAGGAAATGCGTCTTGAAAATAGAATTGATTGTGTTAATAGAGTAGATTTCGGCCTGAGACGGGCAATTAAATGATGCATAAGAGCTCTAAGCTCATTATTGCAAAGTATATTCTGAAAAGATTGTATATTCTGAAATTAAATTTTGATGAATGGATAATGGAAGGTTAAATATTCCAAGCAAATAACTCAAGTAGTCCAGTGCTTTCTAGTGCGCCAACAAGCTTGGTTCCTGTTAGGCCTCATAGCTGTTGCGGATATCATACAAAGGCTTCGAAATAAGACGATTGTGTATGGGTCTGTCTGTGAGCGTGTATGTGTGTGTGTGTTTTAATATATGTAGTTATAACCAAACCCTCATTGTCACCTGCCAATTTATATCTAAAAAAAAAGCAATGGACAGATGACTCAGACCCATCACTGGCATTGTTAGGTGGCAACGTTCCAATATAAGCTCATTAGTCACGCCTATCACTTTCAATTTACATTTTTGTTGGTGAAGTTTGGCACGTTTAGTCATGACTGTCCCAGCCTCTGAACCAACTTTATACACTGCCCTCGCTCTGGAAAGGCAGGCGTAGATCAAACACTATGGGAAGCCAGCTTCGCCAGTTACCATGGTTAGATCTGCCTCAATATATGTCCTACAGTTGCAGGGAGCTTTATTCATGTCAATTGTTTTCAATTAATGTGCCACCATTAAATCACTCTATTCACCTTCCTTGCCCTTTTTTAGGGGACATTCTATTGACTGTCCGCAATACATTTTCATTGTGGTTTTAATGGATGATTATGAAATATGACAAATATTTGCACAGATTCCAATCAAACAAGCTCATTACGTTGTCAATATTTTTACAAAACTGAAAACCGTAACTATTTTTTTTTTCGGCTGACGAAAATTATATCACTGATTAAAATAAAATAAAATAAAATAAAATAAAATAAACTTTCTTCTGTTTAAACCTAAAAATTTAATGATAGGAGACTGTCTGGAATTCAAAGAGTTAAACATTGCTTTCGTTGATGTTAACTAATTTCATTACATTTTCGAAGGGTCATAGATGCCTTTAAAACCGCAACACTATTACTGTTATGTTTTGTTATACATATATGTCTTTGCGTTTACGAACATCGAGGCGACTGACATCCATTAAAATTCCTGATTCTATACAGTTTTCATCCATACACCTCAGCTTCTACTGAAGATGAAAAGTTACTCTTCAACATCTAAATATTGTGTCAAGAATATTATACAAAAACGATGCAGAATTAGACGACTTTTTTACTTTTGCGCCGATGATCGGCATTGTTCCCCCATTCATTGGTATCTTTTCCACTTGCACAGCAGATCAAAGGAAACAACTATAAAATTAATTGAATGTAGCTTCAAGCATTTTTATTTTTTTCTAACAGCGAACGAAAAACAGGCAATACCTGAAACAAACAGACAAAAAAAAATAGTTTTGGGGAGACAGGTGGGCCGGGAGGGATGACAGAACTAAATTATGCGGGCAGGTGGGGAAGGAGGAGGTGGGAAGAGAACAAGTATTGATGTGAAGTTGGCTATAGATAGATAGATAGATAGATAGATAGATAGATAGATAGATAGATAGATAGATAGATAGATACATACATACATACATACATACATACATACATACATACATACATACATACATACATTAAGAAAGAAAGTGGGGAGAACTAACGAGAGTCGGAAAGATAAGCTGGAAAGAAAACGAGACAGACTAAAAGACGAAATGTTAAATAAGCAGAGCAATTGTAAAGGAATAAAAAAAATAACATTCAACATTAGATGATCCTGACGTTGATAGTGGAACACAGCTCAATTTCCATTCTGACTATCGATGGAATTTAACGATTTCTGTCCTCTGGTATATGTTGTCCTCAAGCATACAATCATACAGTCATTAAGATAATAACCTGGGCAAAAAAAGTCCCTTCTCCTTGGCAAACAGATAGGAATATTTTGTACGCAAGATAGCTCAGTGGGAAAAGCAAATGAATGAAGAGACGATGTGAATGTCTGGCGAGAAATGACGCCCGTTGGTTGGGCTATAAAATAATATTTTGACCCAATCCAATTTTTTTTTAAACGTTCAAATAGAGAAGGCAAAATCAAAGTAAAACATCAGTAAGTAAACATTGGCTACTCTCAATGTCGTCGATATAATATTTATCTATATTGTTTTTATGTTCCAGCCTATAATCAGTTGTTAATATGAGTTATTAGACCAACTGATTCATGGCCCTTACCGTGGTATTCAAAATATTTCAGTAAAATGATTATGACGACGTGACGATGCCGGTCACAATGACAATGTTGATTAGCACTCCTGGTTATCAGTAGAAAGCATAAAAGACAAAGTTCTTTTGACAATTAATTATAGAGTTACACCAACATCACCATTCCTTTTGTCAGTTGCCCTCTGCAGAATCTAAGCAAATTCTTGAAAAAAGAATAATAAATTATCATTTCCGGTCGTGAGTAGAGTAACCGCTCATTTTTATGTCAATATCCAAAACCCCTTCATGGTTAAGCTGGTTTTTTTTTTTTTTTGCTGGTTTTGTTTTTAAATATCACTTTACTTACTTTGCCATTAAAAAAAAAAAATTACCTGTATTGACATATATTCAATAATTAATAACCAGTTGCCATTCTTTGATTTGATGATGAAGATTTTAAGTAAAATGTTGATGATGCTGATTCATCTTTTTCTTCCTTGCTAGAGGAATAACAGGAATAGCTATATAAAAGAATAGTTATATACTTATTATAAGTTAACTTGCTGATACAATAGAAAGTGAATTGTGTATATAAGCTTTGCATTCTTCTATGTGTGTCTATCTCTTTTTAGTGAGTCAGTGTTGATCGGTTACTTAACAGATTGGCAGACTTTTATCTTGGTGACTAAGAACTTCCTGAACAATATTGATGATGCCGTGGTTTACAGGTTTAATCTTGCTGTTGTTGTTGTTATTGTTGTTGTTGTTGTTGTTGTTGTTGTTTTTGTTGCGTTATCGCTGTTCTTGTTGCGTTATTGTTGTTGTTGTTGTTCAAATTTTTCTCTGTTTAGTTCATGAGTACTACAACATGCATAACGTTTCTTTAATCAGACATGTTTAGGCCGTGTCTAACAATAGCAAAGCTAATTAAGGGAAGGCATTTTACTGATTACAGTCATCAAGAATAACATCTCTGCATTAAAAGCTTTGCCCAGGATGGTTTGAAAAGCTCACGTGAACCTGGTTTGGAGGTGAGTGGGTGAGTAGGAGAGGTTAGGAAGAAAGGAGGGCAGGATGTCAATACGGTAAGTTCAGCCAATAGATGAGAAGATGAGCAAAGGCCGCAGATTATGAAGGAGGAGTTTTGCTGTTGAGTGAGCACAATTGCATGCTCCAGCTGGCCCTAGGGGAGGATGATTACTGGCTTTTTGCTTTTGTTCTTAGAACTTTCTCTTTAATTTTCTCTTCCTTCTGTTTTTGTCTGCAATTAACCTGTTACTCTTAACACTTTGCAGTCAGATACAATGCCGTGAGTTTGACTTTTTTGTCCATGAGGAAATAAGTCATGAGCAGTGCTACTGTATAATAATATGAAAACCGTAGAGCTGTTAAACTGAAATAGAAAAACCAAACTAACACTATTTTCATTGTTAAGATTTGAATTCTGAATTCATTCCTACGTAGTCCTGTAAACTATTTAAAATTTCCCCAAATTCAAATAAAAACAATCTCAATTTGTGAGTTACAGTGTCTTCAAGTCTGTCACCTTAGCCCTTTAAAAACTGATTCTCTGTTTACACATTTGAGGGATAGCCGGGCTTATTGTCCCGGAAGACAACTTCTACTGGGCCATGAAGAAAGTTAGTTCAAGAAATCCCCCCCCCCTCCCTCTCTCCCTCTCTCTTTCTCTCTCTCTCTCTCTCTCTCTTTCTTTCTCTCTCTCTTTTAGCTCAGGCTGTTGCTAGAAATCAAACAGCAAACGAGCCTAAAGCACATTTCATATCCACTGCTCTTAAATGAGGGTCAACTCAAACCATATCATGCCTGCTCAGACAGCGAACTGCCATCAGCAGACTGTTCTAAAGCAGGCAGCAAATGCCCATGAGGAATAATGCGGATTCATTGAACAGACATGGCTACCAACAACGTCTTCTTAAACCCAGGAGCAACAAATCAGATACAGGTTGAAACCAAATTACCGACAAAATAACCAGTGACGATGGATTAGTCACACTTTAAAGAAAAAAAACAGCATTGTCAGGAGAGCCCAACACGGAAGCCATGCGGAGCAAATTCCAGAGGTCAGGAATTACTGGAGACATAAGGTCGCCTTTGAGATAAAAAGAAAGCTACGGGCAGTATGGGTAAGAAGCAGAAAAACAAGCGGACTGACTTGACCTATTTTCCATTCGAAGTTAAAAGATGCACAATCCTGAAGGCAGGCACACAGTGAACGATAAAGATATGGGCAGCTTCTTGAAGTCATTGCCTGGTACTCGAAAAATGCCGTAAGTCTTCATTTTGATTCTATGGATTGTGTCTTTGTAGCTTTATTCTTCTTTATGTATTGCCCCTAAAGCCTTTCCCTCTGTGCCTTTGCCTCTGTAGCATTCATTCAGTAGGATCTGCCTTTATAGGTTTAATTAACTTCTGCAGGCTTTGCCTTTTGCAAACTTACATGTGTCAGACTTGTTGATTTCATGATGCCAGCCATCTAGCTGACTGAGAGTAGACGGAATAATTAACTGGGTTTTAATTTTCCTCTTCTCTCCAGTTTGCCTGGGGCCATCACATCTACTGTAACATTGTTTCCCTTTTGCTGGAAGACCACCAATTTCTCACACGATAAATAGCAGTAATTATCTTTGTCAGGTTCCTCAGTTCGAGCTGTTCGCATATGTATGTGGAACAGGGCGGTATCATTGACAGACCTGAAAGTTTTTCTCCGGTCTATATTATATGAGGCAATGACATCTTCGACCATATTCCCAGCCTCACTTTTGATGCTGCCATTGCTTCTTCTGATAGAGACAAGGCTCTGTGGTTTTAGAACTCCGCTATGCTCATGTCTTCACCTGCATATGTTTGGTTTCGCAGACAGGACTTTGACTTTGCGAGTGCCCAATGTTATTTCTTTTAATCTTTATGTTGTTTTGTCTGTTTGCTTATGTTTTTTGTTTGTTTTGGTGATTTAAAAAAAATAACTTTAATATTCACAATATTTATAACCTCTTCATGACCATAATAATTGCACCAAAAAATGAGAAAAATTAACTGTTTTCACTCAGAATTTCCGTAGCCATGCAATGCAGTCATAAATTATTGTTAACATGGTGGGGCTGGTGAGAAGAAAATCACCTCTACGGAAATATCGTCCTCTCCCTCTGTATTAGATATTGTATTTATGGAATAACTGTCTTTTCTACAGTCACAAATAGAAGTAAATAATAGTCTGAAATTACACAACATTTTGCCTGATACCACCCCTTGTCTAGATCACATGCTTTTGTCACACAGTTATTAAATTCACTTACTTACTGATACAATAGGAAGTGCACTGTGTATATAACCTTTGCATTCTTCTATATCTCTTCTTAGTGAGACTGCCTAGATTTGGAGCATTATGAGCATGCTATTTTTTAAAAATTCCTGTTACCACGAAGACTGGGTGTACTGTCTCATGTCATACTTTCACTCCCAGTTATGAATTGAAAATAAGAAAAGAAAGGAAAGAAAGTAGAAAAGCAGGGAGGAAAAAAAAAAAGGAAAAAGAGAGATGTCACGAGGTTGTCACCCAATGTATGATTAGGTCGTTGAAATGTTCAGCGTCTGGGAGGAGAAACAGCTAAAGACAGATGTTAGCGCATCCCTGCAGGGGAACTTGTGTGTGTATGTTATTAGGAAGGGAGAGTCAGGGGTCTTGTGGGTTCTCATCTAAGGGGAGAGGTATATACCTACGTTGACACAACGTAGATAGTGGAAAGGGAGGAGCGCGGGGGGAGGGGGAGGACAAGAGAGGAGGGAGGATGTAGAGATGGAGGCTTGGACGTTAGAGTAGAGAGAGAGAGAGAGAGAGAGAGAAGACAAGGGCGCGTAAAGGAAACTGTGGAAATTTTCAGTACGGCCATATTTACAACTGCCACAAATATTGGTGTGCTGTGATTCTTGTTGCAATTTTATGATTACCTTTTCTCGAAATTACTATAATGCATCATGTTATACAAATGTATACAAATGTTAGCAGGAGCTAACACGATACACTAAGAGAAAAAGAAGGCTATCTTTAGAAATGATCAGTTATAAAATTTACGAAAGAGATGTTACTAGCCAAATTTGCGAGCACTTTGGTTCTTTTCTGATAGACAAATCTAAAAATATGTCATCATTATCATCACCATCACCATTATTATCATTGTTGTATGTGTATATTATTAGAATTATTGATAGGCTCAATTGGACATTTCGAAACCAAACAGTGGAATGCTAATGATGATCATCTCATATAGAAAAAGAATGTCAGAGGCCAGTATATGACTTAAAATTATTGAGATAAAATTAGATCGTCAAAAGGTGAAGAAAGTATGAATTATGAGACGGCTGGGCGATACCCAGCTCCTTGGCGATACCAGATCCAAAAATGGGTCATCCCAGAAATATAGAGAAGAGGACCGAGTGGGTTCAGATCAAATGGTGAATTGTCATAGAAAATATAGTTTTCTCTTTGATGATTCTCTAGGTAATCTCTGCATTCTCACCAGAAGAAAAGAAGAAGTCACTAAAAAGAGACAGGATTTCCACGAACTCGGGAGAACAACACATCATCTCTATCTGCAACAGTTCTGTAGTTCAGATGGCCAGTAATGTATTATACCATGAGGAAAATGCATGGGTTTGTTATGCCTAACCTGAGATTAACATTTAGCGAACAATTAATACAGAACTGTAGACCGTTTTCTCCAAATAGGTTGTGCCGGAGTCATCAAATGAGAACATTGGTAACATTGTACGTTGATTAGGTAGCTCACAACAAGAGTTTCCTTATCCACTTGCTCTGTAATTGTGACACGATAATAAGTCTCTGTATATTCTCTAACTTTATTTCAACCTGAGTAAACAAGATGTAGGTCTTAGGTAAACTTAACGACAGGTAAACAGGAAGAACTAACTTCTTCCTGGTTAAGGCATAAGCTGTGACGTAGTTGTGCCTAACAAGAGGAAATGAGAAGAGAAAGTGAAAAATGTATGACGAGATAGATATCAATGGCCGTCATCGAAAAACAAAAGAGGGAGGAGTCGAAACAAATGTTATTTTATCTAAAAAAAAAAAAAAACTGTCCTGAGAAACAACCCCTGTCATAAGCCAGTGGTGTTGTCATTACATGTCACTGCTGTCAGTCGTCAGTGCCTGTCATGACAGTACCTGGCAATGTCAGAGGTCCAACGATCTTCGCCCCGTTCACCACAATCCACAGAGAGAACATGTCGATTGCTCCATAACAGCGGCTTTTACCTCACTACGAAGGTCGTGAAGCGAATTGGCTTCTATTCAGCAGTAATTGAAGCATTTTTGCTCTGGAAATCAACCACAGCACTTGAGATTGGTATACACTGCAGGCTCGATTAGGTTAACAATGGCCCCTTTCTGTAGGTTCTCCTAATCTCTCTGATCTGTGGCTTAATTTGCCTTGCCATCTTAACCTTTAAAAATTACATAGGCGATTTAAACATCACATGAGTTATTAATCACCAACTCGCTTCTCTTATTATTCATTCTGTTAGTTAATTTCTCATTTATCGCATAGAAACTGCCAGTCTTGTGTTATCGACCAGTTTATTTGCTGTGGAGAGAGACAAACATGCATGCCATACATACGTTGATCAAACAAGTACATTTATTACTACACTGTGCGTTATTTTGTATCTAACTGATAGACATGCCTAAGATGTATCCTACAGGTTGTTTTCTTTTTTTTTTCTGCATTTAAGTAATACAATATGCCAGCAGTCTATCTGAACGAACTCATGTATGATACATATAGGCCTAGATTAAAAAATATTAGGGTTCTTTTACTTCCATATTGTCGGTTGAAACGGGGCGTATTTCTTTAATACCGTTGCATCAAGGAATTGCGTTGAAAAGGAACCCTTGGTAATTCTGATACACGCAATCTCAGCTTTTACTTATTTCTGTCTGTCATTTTGTCCCAAAATCAATAAACAATTCCAAAAGTAATTTATAAAGAAGTATAGCAGTTCCATAATGTAACCGAAATTTTTTCTCTGTTATTCTACAGGCCCACATAACTTTGCATTGTTCCTTCAGTTCGTCATCGTTACGTTGTGTGAAAAAAAAAAAAAAAAAGGATGTGTTTGGCAGCTTTTCTGAGGTTACCTGCAAGGAGATCTTTGACTTATTGCGATCGATGACGGGAAATCTTAAGGCAATGGTTTGCAGGAACAACAACTTTGTTAGGAGGATAACATAATCAACGAGAAATAGACATAATTGTCTCTTATTATCAGATACATACATAATCGTGCTAGCATTATATACAGAGATTAACACAGCTTTTTATAACGTGCAGATATACACACAGACTCCTCGAGGTATTTGGCCGTGTATCGGACAGAGACTATATGTCAGACTTTCTTACCCAAAAATTTATGACAATGTTGAGAAAAGGAAAATATTAAAACAACAGGTTATCTTTATAATCTTCCCCTTTCCCCTTATAGGATTCGAACATCCGCCAGGTCAAAAACACAAGGTGCCCATTCTTAAGTGTTGGTGGACAGTATCGATTCTTCATAATTATGGTATATCACTTCAAAGAACGATTAATATATGTGCCTTTAAAAAAATAGCAATGAAGCTATTTAACTCACAGGAAAACTTCGAATTCCGTTTGACCATTAATTTAGTGATGATCACAGGAAATTGGAATGACAGGAATGTAATATAAGATCACTGGAATTATGATGATCACTACTCCCTTTCTATCAAAATTACCTTCCCTCATTCCGTAGTAGATTTAAAATTAGACTTTTTCTTTTTAGATTTTGCATCATGATATGAGGTCACTATGCCAAACAGTGCCGGAACTCTTCGTCTTTTTTCGGTATTGATATTACGATTTTTCTCTCGTCCACAAACGAAATAAGCCTGTGCTAAAATCCGTATCATATTCTGGCGCCTTAGCGGATTTTCTCAAGGAATCGATTTCCTCTTTTTTTTTAACATTTCTTCAGGGAAGTTTATAGGGCTAACTTCAGAGCCGTATCGACCTGGCAAAGTAGAAAAGACGTATTGTATAATGCCAGCCTGGACGTAACCAGAGCTAGCAGAGACGTATGTGTAAAAAGACGTCATTGTAATATTGCCAAGTATTTCAAGAATCACTTGCGTATTTGATCAAAAAGAAGTAGCAGTGTTTACAATAATTAGCTGAGTGGGCGTCCTATTTTGTTAGGCTTGCCTTTTAAAAAATGGTCTACTTCCGGTAGGAAGTAAAGCAAATGTCAGTTTCTTTGTGGACTGCATGATCACAATTTACATTTATTTATTTATTTATTTATTTATTTATTTATTTATTTATTTATTATTTATTTATTTATTTATTTATTTTTGTTAATTTTTGAATATTCCGGAGGGTCCATCTTGACCCATTTTATCTAACTGGCTTCACAATAAACCCAATACTGAATGCCTGATAGTGTAAGTACAGATAGATAAGGGTAGAATTACATAGTTTTTTTTTTTTTTTTGTAAACTTCTTTAAAATAGTAAGTGTTTTTACTGCTAGCCTGACATATACAGATCATAAATGGTAGTTTGTACTAACTGCAGTACAAATACTTTGTTATTGTTTGTATAGGTTTCATCCAAATTATCATATTTACTCGATTGATCAAATGACCAACAGATCGGTCATTATTTGATTCATCGATAGCTATAGGCAGGAAAACAGTCAGCCAAGACAGTGAAGAGATTTATCAATAGTGGGCAGACAGACAGATAGACGGACTGACAGACAGACAGACAGACAGACAGGCAGGCAGACAGACAGACAGCTGGTCAGTAAGCCAGCCAGCTGGATAAATAAATAAATAGACAGCCAGACCAAAGAAACTACAAACAGGAAGACCAAACAGATACATTTACGGATTGAGAGATGCATTGTATCTTTTGTCATCTTCTTCGAATGGTCATCTCAGTCTTAGAGTCTAAAAAGCTTTTGTTTTATTTCTTTTCCTCCTGCTGCCTTCTTCCCTTAACTATGAGGAATCATTTCAACTCAGAAGGTTTACCATTTTGCCAGGAAAACTTTGCACAACAGATTTTCAACATAATAATAATAATAATGTATTAATAGTATTAATAATAACTGTGATCCGTCAGTGCACACACACAAAAAAAAAGTAGTCTAAATATGTTTTGTTTTCACATTTCACTGGGAGGAGGGGCATGTTTTTCAAAAGTTGACCCAGATTTACAGAATTTCAGGCAAAAGAAGTCATAGTGCGGATATAGATATATCAAGGAAATGAAAATGTTAAATCTCGTATCTCAGTAATTATGTGGATTGCTAACGTCAGCCATAACGTGGCACAGATTTAGATAGGTTTTACAAAGGTGCTCGACCTGAATGTTTGCATGCATATTTGAAAAATAACACCTAAATCGATGTTGAACTCAACTTGATCTCCTATTTTTGCGAATCCGTCTATCTACCACTCCCTCCCACACTCCTTGACCCACTGAACTTCTGATTTCAGGTCGGGAAAAGGCAAGAGAAACAAAGACTGAAAAGGACAAAAAAAAAAAAAAAAGACAAGAAAAGACAGACTATGTCTTCTTCATTCAATCAACTTCCTGCTATAGTGTGGGCAAATGAAAAAAGAAGAAGATGAAGAAGAAGAAGAGAAAGAAGAAGAAGGAGAGGAAGAAATACTAATGAAAAGGGGAGAAAATGAGAGGGGAGAAAAAAGAAGAGAAAGGTAAAGAAAAGCGTGTGTTTGGGGAGCCGGGGGGGGGGGGGGCAAAAAAAAAAGTAAAAGAAATTCTGAAGAAAAAAAAAAAGAGAGAAAAAAAAAAACACTGTTATCCCTTCAAAATTACATATCCAAGTTCGCGAAAGCGTATGCAATATGTACATATACACACTTATTTTTTTTTTCCCTTCTCCTGACTCGTTCAATAAATCTTAATTTTCACTTGGTCATATTTGGACAGTGGATTAGAAATCTATTGTTTGTTCCTGAAATATAATCTTTTTAATTTTATGATCTCAAGATATGTGCAGGCCTAATTACGCTAGCAATTTGCTTCATTGATGTGCTGTATTTAGATTTCTATTTGTCTAGGGAGTTCCCGCCTTTATCATTTCGTCAGACCGAATATAAATCATGACGTCGTTCCCGGTTCAAGTTATCAATATTGACGTCATTTTGAAGGAAGGAGGAATCTCGCTGTAGACTATTAAATTTCGCAATAGCGATAAAATTCCAATTTCGTTAAACAACCTGAAAAAGTTCAAGATATTTTTTTAAAAAATTAAAAAAAGAAAAAGAAAAGAAAAATACTCAGTTGAATGCGTGTTTGTTACATTAAAAACTGAGGCAACTTTGGATTCAAAATTCAAATTAAATCTAAAAATACTTTCCGAAATATTACAATGAAAAAAAAGGTGGGGGTTTTCTTTCAGTACGAGTCGATGACAAATAAAATTAAGATACATTGAAAGATTTAGCCTCTAAGGACTGCGAAAGGTTTTTTAGGTTTATGATCCCGAATAACATAATAGAAATGACAATAATGAGCTGTATATAGCAAATATAATTACTTGCCTCTTTGTTTTCCCAGCTACTTCAAAAGAGGGCAGGTGAAAGATTTAAGATGACTGATTTCCATAATGGCGAATTGGGCAGATCGTCAGCTTGCCCGAAAGCAAGTGAGCTCCTTTTGGCGTTAGACAAAAACAATGACTTCCAGGCTGTGTGTGTGTGTGTGTGTGTGTGTGTGTATGTGTGTGTGTGTGTGTGTGTGTGTGTGTGTGTGTGTGTGTGTGTGAGAGAGTGTGTTTGTGTGTGCGTGCGTGCGTGCATGTGTGTGTGTCTGTGTGTGTATGTATGTGTGTGTGTGTGTGCGTATGAGAGAGAGAGAGAACGAGAGAGAGAGAGAGAGAGAGAGTGAGATTAAAATCCAGGCTTTTTCATTGCTATAAATGTGGGCTTTTTTTGTCTCCTGGCAACCAAAATAATATTTTAGATCCAGTCTGCCAAAACCATGCATGAAGAACAACGACTGTAATCTACTTTATTACATATTTTGTCCTCCTGACAAGGAACCCACCAGTTTCGATAGTTAATAATCCATCTATCATTCGTATTTGTTTGTTTGTTGTTTATAGTTGTATATGTACTTCATCTATTTGTTAGTTTGTTTGTTTGTTCGTTCGTTCATTCGTTAGTTCATTTGTTCGTTTTTAGGTTTCATTAAACAGTTTGCAGTTTTATGTTCTTGTCAAGATGTTGGGATAAAATTATACTATGGTGAACATAATGTTAAAGAAGAATCCAGTACGTTCGAGCATATTGTTAAGCTGCTTCGGTCTTCTTCACAATGTCAGCCTGTTATATTTGATTGTTCCCATTTGTCATTTGTTTATATTCACGAAATCATTCAGTTGTCAAATGGCAGATTCTGTCTAGAAATTTGAGATGTTTCCATAACATGGAGAAGACGCCTGTCATGATTACGATAATGATGAAGGTGGTGATGATGGTAATATAATAGGCCGAGGCTACTCCTACCAGATGTTGAATATAGTCCCAATGGTGTACTCTTACCTGGTGATCAAAATAGTCCCAAAGGTCTATTCCAATCAGGTGGTCAACATACTCCCAGGTGAACCTAATACTGTAACTTAATGTTCCGAGGGACATGGATAAACCCTGTATCTCATCCTTATTCCTAACCTAACCATAACCCTAAACTTAGTCCTAACTCTAAACCTAGCCCTAACTCTAAATCTAACCCTAACCCTAATTCTAACCCTAACCCTAACTCGAACCCTAGCCTAACACTTACTCTAACCCTAACCCTAACTCTAACCGTAACCGTAACTCTAACTCAAAATCTAACCATAACTCTAACCGTAAGCCTAGCTCTAACTCTAGATCTGATCTTAACCCTAACTCTGACCATAACCTTAATTCTATCTCTAAGTCTAACCCGAAGACTAAATCTAATCCTGATCCTAAATCTAATCATATAACCAGTTGGCTTGTTGTGTAATTTCTCCTTTCTGGAGTCTAGGCCTAGATCTAGAAACTACAAGTTCCAATTCAATGTCTCGAATAAATCAAGTGATGCAATTTGATTGGTCAGAAACGAAAACCTGGCCGCAGTAGTCCACAGTGTATTATTGAGCACTTGGTTGCAATAGTTGGTGCGTAATAAGAAGGATACTGGTGAAAAATCAAACAATTGACTGGCATTTTGGATGCATTTGAGGTTATTTTGACATACCAGAATCTAGAACCCACACAGTTGATGGCGTCTTTAATTAGGCGAAACAAAGTCTTGTGTGCCTAGAAACAAAGATGACATGATGGAAAGATGGACAGTACTCTTTAGTGTGAGTTCCTCGCTCAGGGACGACGAATTCCATTCTATCATGGGATAAATATATCACTTCAAAAAGGGGAGATCACCGTGTCCAGCTCTATAGCTGCCTTTCGTCAGACAAACGTGGCTTTGAGCAACCAGTGTAAAGAGAGGGGAAAAAAAAAACATCTTTTGCGGCCTTTGCTTGAAACATACACTATGAAAAATTCTCCCCCCCCCCCTTCCAAATAGTAGTAATAATGGTACAATAATAATAATAACAATACGATATAATATAATATAACACAAATACGCTATATATTAAAGAGAATGGTTCCTTCTTATTGTTTTGATTTTAGCAGGGGTTGTTTTGGTATTCATTTTTTTGTGCAGTGGCTCTGTCGTTTGGCGTCTGCCTCAGAGAGAAAACAACTCAAGTCGGTGAGGTTGCCTGTTCTGGCCGACTCCCGATTCCTCTCATCGGGGGATGGAAGGACACAAAGATCGAAAGTCCTACATTTAATTCAGTAACTGAACGGTCCCCTGGTTTCTTCTGGATCGGGAAGTCCGACGTCTATCCTTCTCGGATAAAGGTGAATATACTTCTGAGGTCCCATATGTCCGATATGCACGTTAAAGAACCCTTGACACTTCAACGTCGATGGAAGAGTAGGCTGTGTGCCGCTGTCCGGCAAAATTTCCAAATTCCAAATTTCTACCCTCCAAAAAAAAAAAAATCAGCAAAAACAGGCAACCTCTTAAAAAAGCCGAGATAATTCTACTTTCTTAGAATTGAAAGGCTTAAGAAAAAAAGAAATCATTCTTCCCACAGTGACATGACAAAGAGAGAGTTTTCCTCATTACACCGTTTATTCAGCACATCGTTTGTCTGGCAAAGGGAAGTAATGGGGCTGAGCACAACGATCTCCCACTGAAACACAGTCCAAAATCATTTTTCTTATTGTGATATTAATACTGATGACAAACAAACAAAAATATTCACAAGATGATTGCGATAAGACGAAAAGATTCTCTTTACACCATGCTTGAATTTTCCGGGGATTTTGGTGATTTACCTTTCAAGTAAATAATGCAAAGCTGATTTTGGCCTTTTTGCTGCGCTTGTTCAACTCTTCCTGTGTCTTGGAGATTGAACAGAGCATATTGAGCTCGCAAACTTATATTTTTGTACAGCTGAGATAACCACCACGACAGGAGGTTGAAAAGCTAAACAAAATCATAACCGCAAAGGGATGAAAATGGGCTGGTCAAAAATAACTGCAAAAGCGTGATTTGGCCACACCCTGTAAGATCTATATAGAAATGAAGATAATAAGAAGCTTATATACCTACTAATCTGGCAGAGCAAGCCATAAAACCTGCAAATTCAGATCATTTCTTTTATCAGTGTGAAACTGTGATCAGTTCTGAGTATGTAAAGACGTATACATTTTTTCTCAATAGCTGTTGTGCTATTACCATTTAAACGGTTCTTCCTCTTTCTTGCGTTTCGATTGAAACGAAATGAACTTTTACCCCCTCAGCCCGTTCAACTTGAAACCACAGGCCGTGTGCATTTTTACGTTGACTTCCTTTTCTTGCACTCATTTGTCAGGTAATAATTGTCTTGGTTTTTATGGAACACTAAATGGCACAGATATTGACAATCGTAGTGAACGCAGTAATTTATTTCAAAGTAACAAGAAAAGACAACTGTAAAAGACGAATCAGGAGATAGGGGTGGTGAGAAGGGTAGAAAAAGGAGGTCAATTTTGGCTGATGCTGTGAGCAGTGGCCACGTGTACATAAAGTATGTGCCATCTCATCTATTGACCGAGAGTACAAGGAGTGCCACGTGGATTTACATAGAGCGTCGTGTTGCGCAATACAGGTTTGTATGTATGTATGTCTGTGCAGGCAAGAGTGAGTGCAAGATGATTGAAGGATGGAGTGAGCAGAGAGTGAGAGAGGAGGGGAGTGAGAAAAGCAAAAGAAGAGATGAATGAGTGAGTAGGAGAGTGGATGAATGAGTGAGTGAGTGAGTGAGTGAGTGAGTGAGTGAGTGAGTGAGTGAGTGAGTGAGTGAGTGAGTG
>JBCAUA010206550.1:20585-36986 GCA_038406235.1 Peronia verruculata | reverse complement strand
CAGATCTGAGGTTTGACAGATATGTAGATAAGATATAAATACACTTCTGTGAGAAAGTTGGGCATTTTAGCTTCAAATTGAATTTTGATGATATTTGTTATAAAATTGCTGAATAGTGGTAGAATGACCCATATCCACTTCCTTCTAAACTGACCAGCAAATCTACACATTGAAATTTGATTGACTACTAGACTGACTGTTAAACATAGGTATCACTTTGACTGACTGTTGATGCCGTTATGTTTTCTACAATTCATCTCGATCAAAGTGGTAAAATGAGTTCTTTACAAAGGAATGTATCCTTCAACATCATTGCTTGTCACCCTTACCAGAGTTTAGGCCAATATCCAATGATCCTTCTTCCTCTTTATTTTGAGACAACTTTGCTATTTCATTACAAGAGCAAACACCAAATTTTTCACATCATTCTCCACTTACGTCCTCTAAGACCTACTGTTTGGTCAATTCGTGAGTGTTTTTTTTTTTCCCAGTATCGTCATGCTCATACGACAGTTGCATAATTAATTTTTTGTCATTTCGAGAAAAACAGAAAATACAATTTCAATTCGCAGTACAATATCATATCCATGTTTTGTCCAAATGGCACAGGAATATACTGAAATTCAATGTTAGAAACCCTCCTTTGCCAGCAAATGTAGCACAACACTTAAAATATTCAGCAATGGGCCTAAACAACATTTGGCCATAAAATTACTTAAGAAAACTGCATGTAATTATCTACATCTACGTCAAGCTTCCTCACTTTCAGACAGAGGTACAGAAATGATGACTCCATTGCCAGTACCAATCCACAGGCGGTTACAAGATATCAACATGGCTGTGATGCGGACAAAGGAAAATCCCAGCTTGCCAGTGCCTGTGATGAGAGAAGAAATAGGGTAAATGGAAAACAAACAGAAACACTCACCTACCGATATATCTGGCATATAGTAATTCAAAGACTTAGATTGCCCATATATATGCTGACAAGCTCAAGTGAAAGTGAGGATTAGTGAGGATGTGCATGCCACTTACAAAAAAAGATATTACAATATAACAAAATTAACAATCCCATAGAAAAAATTAATATCATGTCTCAGGTAATGCCAGAAATACAACACAAGATTCCCCTGTAAAATTTCTCCCATAAAAACTGCTTCACTAATTTGAATATAACAAGTCATCTTCCCCACCAAAATAAAATTAAGTTACTTATAACCATTATTATTTTAAATTCTATGGAAGGACTGGTATAACTGAACATGAAAAGACTCTTGAGCTGACTAATGAGCTACAAGGCCTATACTGACATGGTGTTCGCACACAGAAAATGACTGTCAGGCATGATAACCTTTTTCTTTGAAAGATTTACTCTCCAGTATCTTGAAGCACTTAACTCATACACAATTTCCATTCAAAATAAACAAAAATAACCAAATAATAAATAACCCCTTATTTTAAATCTGGCAGAGGACAATATCTAAAGACACTATAAGACAATCAAATCACAAATGCCTACAAAAAATAAACTACATGAGTATTTCATATAAAGGAAATCAAAAAACAAAACAAAACCGAAAAAAAAAAAAAGAATATATATCAGTTAAATTACCTAACATCTTGGAGACATATGGCTCAATGTCTACATCTTGCAGGTGTTGATGAGTATAGGCATGGTACAAGCGTAGAGTACTGTCCAGACGTATAGAAACCCACACACCATCACCCACCCAGCACATCTGTCTGACTTGGCTCTCTTTACGAGGGTGGGCATCAAAACTTTTCTGTTTGTATGGAGAAAGATATATTGAAAATAATTATGATTTCTCAGAAATAGTGAACATATCTCATTGATGAAAGGATCATCACATAGTTTGAAGAGGAGATTTTCATCATGTAATTCAAACGATAGTGTGTATTTTAGACAGATAATAATGGAAATAATATCATGATCACTTCTGGTATATGCTAAGGGCCAGTGGTCTGGGCCAATGAAGACTATGCAAACTACTTGAGGCCATCACTTCAGCTGTCTTCATTTCAATCAGTGAATGCTAAGGTAATTACTTTGAAAAAAAAATAATTTTTTTTTACAAAATGAGTCAATATTAACATGTAAAGTATTTAATATTTTTCACTCAGTGACCTACAAAATAATTTATATAAGAATAAAACGAACATCACTGTATAGAGACCTAAGTAGAATGACCCAACAAATCATTTATTTCTTCACTCATTCCAATCTTTCTATTGGTTATAATATATCAGCATTCAGAATGGCGCCTTCAGTCCTAAGTACAACATACTATTTGCTCTGAAGCCCATGTTTCCAAATGGTGTTGTCAGCTCTTTTTCTTCACCTTACGAATATGAGGTTAATAAAGCCCATAAAAATAAAAGATAATTATTCTTTTAGCAGTCATTTTTCAGTCGCATATACTCACCCAATTAAACGGGATACAAAAACAACAACTTGATTGCAAAGTTAATTTAGAATTTTGAGCTGACCTTCAGCATTGTGGCTATAGCAATGGTTATCCTAATCTGGACTGAATATGATTATTGCAATCAATCTCACCTCAATGGCCAAGAGCTGTGGGTTGATGATGTGGACTTTGTTCTTGTAGCCACACCATACATGTTTGCCTGCCACGACTGTCATACAGCGGATGGACTGCACTGGGCGATCTAGGCTGATGATATGATAGTTCAGCAAGTCCCACTGGCCATCTGGGGATGCAGAAAACATTCAACATGATGTCAAACTGGTCATCTACTGACCTATATTGCAAATACTGTTTGAAATAAGTTTTTATGTCCAAATCTGGATCCTTCATTTTCAGGTCCATTCTGGAATTGTGAAAAAGTTGAACAAATTTATGGACAAATTTATTGTTGTGGTCAGAATTCTTAATTAACGTACAGAAAAGGTCAACATACCAAAGAGATCATGGACATGAAACACAAAAAGTCAAGTCTTATTAGAACTGCTTTCTTCATATCTTATGCTCTAGTACTCTATCAAGGTCCTTCCATTATCACATTACTGTAGCATGTACTGGAACAGACACCTACAACTTTCATTCCTCAGCCCATACACATAATGTGTGAATGATTCAAAAATGCACAAACAAAAACCCAATTATTATTCAGAGAATTTCTCTGATCATTATTCTGAACATCTCAAAATGATATCTTCTTTGTTAAAACTTTTATAATATTTTCACTGCTATCTGCATAATTTGGCAACAATTCACTCTTCACCAACCTGCTGCTCTATGGAAAATGGAAACTGTTCCATCAGCAAGTGATACGAGGACACGGCCTTTCACATGGCTGTGGATGTAAAATGGCATTATCAGTTGATGACCTAACAAAACAGTGTTTTTTTACCTCAGTCATTTTTGCATTCAAAAAATAAAACTGACCTTCAACTTTACGATGCCTTAAATTTATCTTGCCATGTTACTTACCATTAACAGTATTTGACAATTCCACATACAATTACAGAGAGAAATTCTCTAAATTTAAATTGTGATCCCACCATCTAAAAAAAAAAAAAAAATAAATAAAAAATGTCTTTACTAATCTGTTCGTGTGATCGCGACTATCAAACATAAATTAACATAATAGGTAAACAAAAGATTAAAAAAAAAAGAAGAAGAAGAAGAAGAAAAGGTCCTTTTCGCATTCACCTAATATGATGATCTTACTTACACAATGCCCAAAATTGAGTCTCTCAACTTGACAGAATGTAGGCAGCGCTTCCAGTTGGACACTGACGAGTGGACATACAAACTGCAGAGACAAGAATATTTTTGCTATAATACATCTAGATCTAGTCACTTATCAAACATGGCACATCTGATAGAAAAAAATCTACATCATACCTAATGACATGTCAATATTCATCTAGATCCAAATAAAAATTCTAATTGACAAACAATCTTGGTTAGACCTGCAAATCCATTACTTTAGACATACATTTAGAAATCACCAGGACAGAAATTCGTAGGCAAATATTGAGGTATTTGATTAAATTGGGATAAGTGGCAGGTCCACAAGTCCAGCGGTCATAACGACCCCCCCCCCCAAAAAAACGGGTCTATATCTTGAACTGTCTAGTGCCCTGTGACATATCTCTCTGAAATCTTTTTCTCGAAGATGTCTTCTCTCTCCTTGCTTATGTCTTCTATCCCGCTCTTTTTCTTCTCTTCAACTATATACTTGATCAGCCTTTTTGACATGTAAATGTATTTTACCATTTTTGGCATAATATAGCTATGATTGTGCTGATGTACTGTTAAACCTCAACACAAACAAAGAAACAATCTCCATGTAGATGTCTTTTCCATCTCCCCGAAAAACATGGGTATCTATCATACTTTCTTTACAACATAACAGGAAAGCTAAAAACAGTGACTGTACCTGCCACTCTGGGCCCCCATCCACATAGTGGGCAGTACACTGCTCATCTTCTCTGCCTCCCCAGTCTGCAGTTCACTGTTTGAGGAGGGCGAGGATCTTCCATCGCTGACCAACTCAGACCCTGACCCACTGACCCCTAGCCGGGCTGTGTGGGTTGGGGTCGTGGTCCCAGAGGATGCTGGGGAACCCTTGGCTCGGAACACCTGGGGCTGGGAAATCTCCTCGGTGGGTGCTGCTCCCAGAGGATCTCCATCTGAAGAGGGAGAGGAGATTCATTTCTCACTGGGTCTGTTTCATTCCAAGTATCAATGAAGCATCAGCATTGATCAGTGAAAAACCTTGACTAACTGCAGATACATTTTACTACTGCTTAAGAACTGGTAGTTGCCTTCAAGTATAATAGATATTTCTAGCATTCTTACATGAATGCTGTTACAGAATCATAAACAATAAAATTATTTCTACTTTCAGCCACAGCCAATTGTCACATTTGTCACCTACAATTACAGCAGTTCTAATCCATATCAATCTAGTAGACATATGCTGCACTGAAACATAAATGAGTTTTTTGAAACAGCAAAAAAAGCAGAAACTAGCTGATGGAACAAAACAGATCAAAAGTAAATGCAAAGCAGAAATTATGATTTTAAACAAATGATAGATTTTCATTTCATCATAGGATTTGTATGACTAAAATAATTTCAGTAAGCTTTTGGAACAATTCTATAATATAATTCAAACTAACATTATCAATTTGATTGATTAAAAAAAAAATATCCGAAGAGAAATACAGAAAAAGCTGCAAAATAAGAGAAAGGCTTTATGTTGGGCCATCTGTGCTGCCACTAATAATATTCAGTGAACTGTTGTTTCTGGAAAGATCAGAAACTTCAAATCACACAATTGTTCATCCATGTTGCTAGTATCATGCAAGGTATAACATGCTCTACACTACTGCAATATTATGTGAGTGATAATAGAGGACATCTCTGTGCTTTTTCTACAAGTAAGGAGAAATGTGGCTTCCCTCCCTCCCCCTTCCCTTGCTTTCTTTGTAATTTTCTAGCTGTAAAGGATTTTTACAAGGACAAAATACATGAGTATATGCACTGAGAAAGCTCTATAGATAGAATACTATGCAAGTCATTGAAAGCAGTCTGTAACCAGCTACTGGCACCAGAAAGATTATGAGGTATGAAGAGCATCTCGTGGCTGAGAAACCTGACCGGCTGCAGCAAGTTGCAATGTAATTAAACTATCAAATCCTATTAATAAATCAATCCCCTTCTCAGTTCTTGCAGAAACTAGATGGCAGTTTGTCAAAATGACTTGGGTGCTTGATACATGATGTATCCTATGGTATCTTTCTATCATCCTTAGGGATCACACTGTGAATATTCCAGGATATTATCACTTGAAATATGGCCAAAAGCAGTAGAATTGTGACAAGATCAACTCTTCAAACAAAAGTAATACAAATCAAGATAAATTTATTCAACATTCAGAACTCAAAATTTCATATGTTGTGAAACACAAGTATTTCCCTTCTACAATGAAAATGAAATCCCTTTGACACAAGCATATCATAAAGTAATTTCATGAGCCTGTGATCAGAGAACCATGCAGACAGATTAAAGCAAGCTAGCAAAGTTTTTCGCCACTGTAACTGACTTACGATGAGTAATCTATGTGAATTTTTTTTTTTTTTTTGTTTTATGAGGAAGTCAAATACATGACAGAAATTATTTGACACATATACACACACAGAGGATAGGGGGATTATACACTTGACACATCACTCCACTGTAGCTGCTCATTCATTTTTGTTATTGTATCTAATCACTAATAGTTATTGTTCCTACCATTGTTAGCTCCACTCTTAAGCCAGAAACTGGTCACAAAGACACCCCTCATAAACATATAAAATGTATTTACTTTTATCTGGCATGAACAGAAGTATTAAGAAATTTGTGAATGCTTGCAATATTTTTCCTTTTTTTTTGGTTCAGGGTGAAGTCACTGATGCTGAGCGTTCAGAGACATATTCTATTCTATGACACCACAATTATCTTTAAACATCAAGTCTATTTCTCTGTCTAATTCCTTGACTGATTGCTACAATACCATCTGCACACATTACAGATAGTCTTGAACAAAGGCAAAATCTAGCAGCCGATGAAGCAGGAGGGCTGGGTTGGAGGGAACTGGGATAGCACTGAATAGCTAGTAACTGACCTATGTCATCTATAATATCAAATTCAGCAAGATCAAAGGGACAATTATCTGAAATGATAGAGTGACAGACCAACAAAGACATGAGAAAGAGGTTTTTTTTTGTTGTTGTTGTTGTTGTTGTTGTTTTGTTTGAGTAAATTAGTTCTTTAATATGACTGAAAAAAAATAAAAATAAAAAAAAGATTCCCTAAACTCCACTGGATCAACACAGCCGTACCAATAACTACTGTGTTATTTTTTTATCCTTTGTGGTAAAAAAGTATAAGATTCTACTATATTCCTGACAAACTCTTTGTCTTAGCGTAAAGACACAAGGACAAGTAAAATGTGTCAACTGTAAGAGGTTTGATGTGCATAGTGTATATCATGGATACCTGATGAAATCTTATAGGTTTCATGAAGATTTAAACAATCAGATCAAAACTTCTTTCTCAAAGACATTCATAATTCAGTTTGATTCTGGATTTAATGTCATCAAGACATGGGATTCAAAATGATTTTAACAAGTTTTGAATTATAATGTAATAATAAAAGCTCCAACATATTCCAACATTCTGACAATGGAAAGCCTTAAATAGAGTTTTCCTCTACTGACCATAGAACATACAATCAAACAATCATACGTACAATGGCCTATGTTTTGATAGCATGTTCTCACATCATCAGTGAAATTTGTTACCTATCTGATCAATACCGAGGAACACCACTGTAAATTTCCTCTCCCTTTTCGAGCATTATATAACACAATAGGCCTTTTCAGAACTGCAAGGTAATAAAGTGAGTCAGGGGTAGTCATTTTGAGTCTTACACCAATAAAAAAAAAACTGTATCATGTGAGGTGTTTTTAGATCATAAAAGCACAGCAAATTTCTTTTTTTTTTTTTTTTAGTCTATACTATCACAAAACTTCCCTAGTCCACGTTGGGCAATAAAACAGTCTTTAATTTGATATAAACTAGGATATAATTGACTCTATGCAAATGCTAGCTTTGTTCGTTCAGCAGCACATGAATGCTCCTCTATATAATCTAATTTTTTTTTTTTTTTAAAACTTAGAAATTGTTCAAAACGTGTTATCAGCCTATCTTCTTTCATAAAGAAGAAAAAATAGCATTCCATACTCAAGGGAAAATAGCTCTCCAAAATAAGATTTTAAAAAAGATGGAAAAGACAAGATAAAATAAAACATTTGTTTCTCTATGACTGAAAGGGTGTATAGCCAAAAGTTGCAGTGTATGTATGCTTGAAATGAAAATATATAGTTCAGCAAATATTTATGGGAAACTGTGAACAGCTCAGTGTTTATTCAGCTCAAGTAGTCTGTGTTTCTCTACATTTTCATGACATATATTCATTCGATGACAAGAAGACAATTCAGCAGTAACACAACAGATGGCAAAGCTAGTAAAATGGCCACAAGGCGAAACTGACATGGTCAGTCAGGAAGGAATCCACAATGCAAAACAAGAAAATAGCTACGAGGTGGGGGCGGGATTGGTGCAGCACCCTTACCTTCCCCTTCTCCTCCCTCCCCCTCACCATCACCACCACCTTCTCCTCCACCCACCGGCTCCTTCTCTTGCAGGCTCTCAGTGTCTTCCACATTAACACTGACGTCATCCGCTACAGAGGAGAGAGGTGGCCATAGGCAATAACAGGTGCAGGTCAGAGAATAGAGCAGAGGATTAGAGCTTAGATAATAAGACTGATGATAAAAGTTAGATGATATAAAACGGAGATGAGGAATTTGAAAGAGGACAGTGTAAGAGATGATATGTCTTGTGACCACGGCAAATGAGTTGGAAGTCGCCCCAGGCAAAGAAGATATACAGCTGTTTTTGGTCGTTTTTAACTACTTTCCAACTAAGAAACTAAATTTTTTTTTTCACAGAACGTCAATTTAACCCTTTTTTAATCTAGAAAAAAAAATATATATATTTTGGTATCACAATCGGAAAATAGTGAAAAATGGGATAAAAGGGCTATGACTTGAAATCACCTGGCAAAACTTGCAACTCATTTGCCCTGGGCGCGAGACATATAGAGCTGATATCATCAGCTTGGCAGTGGATAGCAATTCTAAAAATACGACTGAAGAAATGTGTTGGATCATACACTGCAGTAAATACATTAAACAGCTGTGTGATAAGTGGAGATGAGAAGTAATTAAAAAATCAGAGAACTGGGAGTTTGATTGTGAACAGGAGATTATGTTACATAATTTAAGATAAAATGAGATAACATTTAACAGATAACAGGTGTTTGATAGAGGATGAGAGTTTACATGATAAGTAGGGATTCAAACAGAATGGAAAATCTGAGAATAGATGAGGTAACAAAGAAGTGGATATATGTGTTTAAAATAGTACTGGCCCACAACCCCTATGAAACATGCAACTAAAGTCAGCACTATGAATAAAATGAATTCCTATTTGACTGATGCTATGGACAAGCGATTCTCAGACTCATGATCATGCAAATGAAAATGTGAAATGTGGTATCGACATAGTATGAACAAATACAAGTACAGATAATCTGAACCAACTGTAAATCAGCTACAACGCATTTTCTTTTGCTGTTGTTGTTTTTTTGGTTCTCCATATTTGTGGCTAGAATAAAGTTTATAAATTGCTTTAGTATGTATACTGAGTGGAATAAAGGTGACAGTAAGAAGTAATAAGAATGAATAAATAAAGCAAGATAATAACTATACACAAAATTACACAGATCAGTTGTTCAGGTACTTGATATAGAATGTTTCTAACTGTTGTTATAAAGCCAGTCAATTAAAAACAAATTTCTCATTTGTTTTTTGACTTGCTGGTATTCATGCTGTTACAAGCACTGCTTTATGGTATAGATTAATGTCTTCCTGGGTTTACAAAATATAACATTATTGAGAGTTCTATTAACATTCAAGCAAAAATCGTTAGAAAAAAAAAAAAGGGCATCATTTACATCCTATACTACCTGTTAAAATATTTATTCCTTTTTTACCTGACAGCTTTTAACTTGAAGAGAACAAAAGTTTGGAAGCCAGAAGTGTGCTGAATAGTCAGGTGTAACATTGGAGGATTTTTTCGACAATAAAAAAAAAAATGAAGACGTTGATTTAAAATGAAATCTGAAAATCTGTTTCCAGTACGATGAGCCAAAGTAAAGAATTATGAAGAGATGAGCATAAAATTGAAACACTGAATAAAGTGAGTGAGAAAAACAGTCTTTTACAATCAAAGTGAACAATTACATGAAAAATATACCACAGGCGTTGGTGAAAGATGAATCAAGAATAAATAAATAAATAAAATGATCATACACACACAAAAAAAAAAAAAAAAACAAAGGCTGCACATCAAGTGTTGTGGCATGAAATGAAGTGAACAAAGAACACTGTGCAAACCCACACCACAACATTTTATGTTTTTTACTCCTATTTTGTCAGTTTTTACCCTGAAAGTGTCAGTAGGAACTGCTGTCAACATAACAGTTTCAATATGTGTTATTGATTCATGTTCTAGAAATGAATTCTAACTCTTTCTATACCACAGAGTCATATACTGGTGAGCAAAAGGTCCCCATTTATACCATACACTGATGTATCAGTATTTTAGAACGGCAAATGCTGAATTGTTCCATATATACAGTATTTCACATGTTTAATGCTAAAACTCTATGAAATAAAGAACTGAAACAGTTGGCGATGGAACTTCATTGAAATGGGTAACAGATTTTTGCAGCAATTAACAAGGAATGAGAAATACATATTAACTAGTATCAATTGTTAGAAATAAAGCAGTCTTATTTTACAAGAAAAGTTTTCTAATTTTAGAAGAAAAGTTTTCCGTAATTAAACTTATTTTCTTCAAATATTGATGAAGCTGCACAACTTTCTTACTTTCACATTGTCTCCCCTTCAGACATGAATTTTCTTCCACATATAACAATTCTAATCTTTTGCAAATGATGATTTCTTTATTCATTTTTAGAATCTGATATTGGTTATCTCTCAAATGATATATATAACATTATACACCTTTGATGCCACTTTTACCCTGAAAGTCACACCTGAAATAATCAAGTGAATTTTTTCTGCTCAGCCGATTGTTATTGTGGTCACAACCCCATATGACTTATGACACACAAAGAGTTAAATTTGATAGCAACTGCACGATATTTAGAAAAAAATTGTAATTCAAAGTACATTAGTCAGGCCTATGACCTGAGAAGTCCCTCCAAATTTCCAGGGTTAATAATATGGAATAGCATCTTTGTTCTGAGATGACCCTAACAAGTGTTCAAAAGCAAAAAGTGACGTGGTCGTGATGGCAATGTATGGTAAAAAACTCACATTTGGTATCTGTGAAAGAACCCACTGGTGATCCAGTCAGTGGGCTGGTCCCTCCTGTGGCACACTGAACAAAGGTGACACCCCCAAGACCACTGGACTCTCCCCCATTTCCTGGGCTGGAGCCAGCAGTCACCACTGTTTCCTTGGGTAATGTGGGAGCCTCAGCATTTAGAATCTCCTCAGCCACAGGGTAGTCACTTTCCATGGCACCTGAGCAAGCAGTCCAAGAAAACAATGTTATCTCAAGCACACTATTCATGAAAAAGCGGCCCCGAGACTTGGTGAAAAACACAGTGATAGTGACCCTAACACAGCAAGGAGATTAAAGAATACAAAGCTATCTTCCTCAGCAAAAAATTAAGCATAATATTTGTGAAAAAAGTGGCAATGGGGCTTGATGAAAAATACTGCGATTAATTCACTAAAGTAGCTGAACCTTAAAAGTAGCAAGCTGAAGGATTTTTAACAGAACTGAGACTGCCAATGACGATTTTGTTCTTTTGCAAAGTTGCAATTATTTCTTGTCTTTGGTTCTTAATTTATCACTGCTAGTTAAAATAAATGACACCATTTGATTCTCTGAAGACCACTTTACATGGGCAAATTCTTCCGTTGTGTTTGTCAATTGCCATGAAAAATGTTAAACATAAGACATAAATATGTATCTATAGCAGATTTCAGATTTCAGGAGAAAAAAAAACCTGTCTGATAATACCTTATTTTTTTCCATGCTTCAAACACGAGTTGAGCTAAATGTCTCTATCTTTAATATGGCAAAGAAACAAATAACAGGAGAAAAGTTGTTGGCTACCTGGAATACTGGCAATGCAGAGAATGTGAGAGACGGACACGCGGAAAGTCTCTAGCACATCTGCTGGATTGTTGGCATCAATGACCGAGACACGACTGGCCTCATTGGTGGATGTACACACCCACACCAGGCTGGACATCTGCTCCGCCTCTGTGCTCTTCACACTCTTCTCGTGGTCCTGACATCAAAGACAGAGCAGTAGAATTTCCGCAAAAATCAAAAATTTTCTACCTCCACACTTACCAATCACTAGTACCAAAAAAACCTAAAAATATTTCAATTTTCTCTTACGTGAACACATTTTCCACATTTTCCAAGGATTGAGAGAGAGAGTTCATAAGAAATATTATTTATTTTTGGTAACCAAAGATATTCTAGCAGTAACACATAATTGAGAGGAGAGATGACTCTACTCTGTACAGAAATGGAATGCAAGGCATATTCCGCTAGTCAGCTGGCACTAACACTAACACTGAAGGCCAAAGAAGTGGACTGTGAAATTTGTACATGTCCATGGCCTTACAAAACATGTCCAATAATGAGCTGTCTTCCTAGTTTTCACTAAAAACTGTTTTTGAATTCATTTCCACAATCACCACCGTGTTTCTCCAACTGATTTCCAAATGTGTCAAATTATCTTGGGAATGATAATGTTGAGAGATGTTTGATCTCTCAAGCACTCACTTTCAACTCTTTGTCTAGTTTATCAACTTCAGTCTTCCCCTCTGCTTCATTCTTCTCCTCAGGGGGTGGGTCAGAATAGAACACACTGGCTCCCACAATAGATCCTCCATCTCTGGTCTTGCCACCGGTCAGATTAACCCCAGCAGCACACCAAATCTGAGGAGTAACAGAGACTCATGTGACGATGGCAAAGCTCATAAAAAATTTGAAACAGTAGTTTTTAAGGCATATGAAAAATATGTTGCGACCAAGTTTTACTTGAGAAAGTCAATTTTACATAGATTTTTAATTTACATCAACATTGAGCCAGCACAAATAATCTGATAGTAAGTTTTGGTCTTCTCTTTTAGGACAATACCACCATTTTTTTTTTTAAATAAAAAATTGTGTTAGAGGGATAAAGATTAAACACAAATATGTTACAAATGATACTATTAAGCAAGTGAAGGTTCTGTCAAATTTTTCATGAGTAAAATTTTTCAACATGGGGGAGATTTTAAAGTTAAGAAATAATTGAGGAAATACTACACTAAATGTAGCTGGGCTCAGATAGGACACCCACCTTCCATCCTGTCTGATTGTCAAACAGAGGTCTGCAATAGACTGGCACAGGGACAGGGACCTGGGATTTCCCTGAGGTGTCCTTAGGGACGTGGGTGGTGAACTTGGCTGGCAAACTCCACCCATAGGCCTGCATGCGCCCATCGTCTTTCTTCACATGGGCTCGGACCTGCTTGTATTGCTCTCTCCTCTCTCGCTCTCTCTCCTTTTTGGCCTTCTCAGAAGTTCTTTGATATAGAAAAGAAATGGTCTGTAAGTGATAATGCCTCTAATAAGCTTATCACCAATGCAATCAACAACAAATCCTCAACAGTAAATGAGCGTGACCTTGCTTGGTATTTCAAGACGCTGTGTGTTGTATTCAAAGGAAAATCTGTCAAATGTCAGTATCACAAAATGCAACGTTGGCCGCTGCAGTCAATGACATCTACAAAGTAATCTTAAATTTTCATCACAGAATCCATAGCGTTTATTTTATGTTAATCAATGAAAATAAACTTTATCAGCAGGCATTTTTACCAAGTTTTACAAATTTTTGTATCATATATATAATTTCACAGTATGACCTTACAGTACAACCTTTCAATTTTCATAGACAAGTTGGATGATAATTATTTCTGTAGCACTTGACTTACAGATCTTCTTGCAGGAAGTCATAGGCTTTTGATTTTGGATTGGAGCCTTTGTCTCTCTGCTTTTTGTTGGGGTCTCCTACAGGCTGGACATGGGTAGTCGGAGCATTGTATTTCACTGTGGCCACCGGCAGTGGACGCTTGGGCTTATTGGAGGAACTGAACAGGTTGCTGAAACTGGATAATACAACAAAAACTTCTTGATGTGTGGTCACTCAGACAGGTGAGTAAGTCATTTCATATCAAATGGTCTGATTTATCATCATGAGACCTGTAATCAGATGTGAATGACAGCTGATATCACTTTGACATGGACTCACAGCGGGTGCAATCACAAAGGCCACTATACTGGATTTGCCTCACAAGAAATCAACCATTCAGGATAAAATAAATACATGTTTATGTGTCACACAATGTTTTGAATTTTCTTTTGTTAGAATTCAGGGCCATCAATGGTACCTTCTCCTCTCTGCTGAGTATGAAATGTCTTGGTAGAAATACTGATAAGCTACATATTCCTGCATTCATTTTCATAAAAAGAACAGAACTGTTCTATTCTGCTTCAACTGTCCACTGCGGAGGATCATGATGCTTGACCAAAATGCCCACCATAATACATTCAGATATCCTGATCTTAACATTACCAATACCAACTTCATAGAAAATCACCTTGCAATCTCAGAACAAAAAATTATAATGCAACTGTAGACTCCCTATTTAATATTACATTTAAGTTGGACAATAAATGCAGCAATGCGTTTGTATTTTCCTTTCTTAATTCAGCAAAATATATCTTCACCTCAGAATTAAAGTGTCCTAACTACAACAGATGTTGTAGCTAAAATGCATGATATTGTCGCTTCAAAATAATCTATGAAAATAAAATCGTACATGCCAAAAAGAGAGAAAAAAAAAAGAAAAATTTGACAGTTCTTAGGGTACTTAGAGCCATAATGAAATAAACAAAAATACGCCCACACAAAAAGAAAGATCATACTGAAACAAAACAACTTACGTGTTAGACCAAGCGGCAAGGCTGCTAGACTTGATGACTGACAAAAATTACTGAGTGTTGAATGAACATGTTAATGAACTGGTACTACTTACTCTATCCAACACACATGTAGTTCTTGGTTTATTTTCTGGATACAAACTTTATCATGTGACTTTGTGTGTAGTTAGCTGTGCTGTGATCTGTCATTTCTAATTCCAAGTGCATAAAGATTATTTACTTCCATATTCTGGACATTTTCTGATATATATATACAATGATGAATTTGTGCTGTACCCAACATGCATGTAGATATCAGTCTGTATGTATTACATGTATATATATATATACATATCTTTCAATGGGGTTTTCTATGTGGTTAAATGTTCTCTGGATGGACCCTTATTTCTAATTTCAAGTGTGTGAAGTGTATTTACAGAGTATTTACAGGAGTATTTATATATTTACTTAGATATGGCCAGTGTTTACTGATCTCTTAAATTAATCTGTGCAATGTTCAGTGCCTGTGGCAATAGTTATTTCCTGGGTGTCTATTTTTTTCATGATGTGTTGTATTTTGTCAATTGTGCAGTGATCTACTTTCAATTTCAAACGTATAAAAATTACATTATTATATGCCCGATATTTACTGACCCACTACATTGGATCTGTGTTATGTCCAGCATGTATGTGGTGACGACTTGTTGTCCTGATGTATATTTTCTCATGTTACTTAGTATGTTGCAAAACTGTGTGGTTAGTCTTTTGACTTTAATTTTCAAGTAGTTAAAAACATTTCTTTTTTTTCATTTGTACCTGACATTTAATGTCTGACCAAAATGAATGTATGCTTGGTTTTCTGCTGTGATTATTGGAAGCTCGGGAATAGTCAGAAGGATATGAGTGCAAATATTAAGTTAGAAATGATGAAAGAAAGTGACTGCATATTCTGTCTGAAAAGACTGATAAAGAAGAACAACAGAGGAACGAGACTGAAGTATACTAGAATCCCTAATTGTATGCTCTGGTCAGCAGTTCAATGAAGGCATAAATCTTTTTGTTATACAGTGGTCTCCGCCTAACCCAGTCATCGGGAAACAAAAAAAGCGGGCTCTTAGGCGGACAGGTTCTTAGGCGAATTGAAAAGTTACGCAACCCATCTGACCACAGATTGTTGTCACTACTATTGATTGTTGATTGTTGCCATTAGTAAAAGATTTATTTATGCGAATAAGTACAGCCTTCTTCCCTGTGCTATTATAATTAGATGTAACAATTCCTGATCTTTTGTAGCGTATAGTTACATCTAAACGCTGTGTGCGTTTTCATATAACAGTATCATTGTTGAAAACATGATATTCCTATGTTACCCCGTGGATAATCGCACGATGGACTCAAGTGTTTACAGACCGACCGACGTAGCTAAACAACTGAACTCCTTATCCACAAAGCCAATCAAGTGCTGTCCCACGTGTTATCAAACAAAGAAATGGTTACGGGTTAGTCAACAACATGGCCTGATTATGCAGTTATACATCAACCATCATTTCTGCTCCTTTGTATACCTGTTCCCTCCATCCCTGTCCCCATTTTACTGCACATCTAGCACTGTGTGTTTCTCTCAATTGGACAGTATGATACCATAAGTACTCGGGTATCTTGGTCGGACACCGGGCTCTTACATGGATTTTTTTCATTTGGGAGGTTCCAG
>JBCAUA010206550.1:0-20575 GCA_038406235.1 Peronia verruculata | reverse complement strand
ATTTTGGTCACTTGAATAACATAATATATCCTCCCCCCCCCTCCCCCCTTAAAGGGGTAAATTAATGAGGAAAACTTCCGTTTCCCAGCAGAGGCGGTTTCTTAGGCAGAATGGGCTCTTAGGCGGAGGGTTCTTAGACGGAGACCACTGTATTTGCTAGTGGTTCTTTTTTTTACTATCTTCTGCACTTCCCAATGGTTAAAATTTAAATAAGTTTATGTGTGGTGCTTTGTGCATAAGGAATAAAAAGGATGAATAGTCATGTTCTTACCCTCTTTTCGTAATGCATATGGAGTGAAATATTTCTCTCAGTCAGAATATAAATATTGAAAATGAATTAAACTGTGTATTTCTGTAGTGTCTGCAAAGAATTGTGAGGAACACTATGAAAATCTTGGCCAGCACAAATCACATTCTTATAATTATAAATAATGATGCATGTGATATGACATTTCTAGTAATGGGGATTGTTTCTGATAACCCTATTACTTCCCTTTGCCAGACAGACAAGGAATGAAAAGAAGAAGAAGAAAAAAAAATCACTTTCGCGCAAGTCATCTGAAAGACATCACACAAAGAAATATATAAAATTATTTTGACATGAAGAAGCATTTTCCACATACAGTTGAGTCTGCTTAAATCGAATTTGCCGGGACCATCCTCATGGGTTCGATTTATCAGAGTTCGTCTTCCAGTTTTTTTTTGACAAGGGAGACAACTCCCGAATTAGATCTAGGCTATCTATGAGGGAATAAAAAAGTTAAGGAGGCTGTTGCTTTCTCCACACGTTCCCGATGTTTTAATATCATTGAGTGTATTTGGGGGAATGCCATACTTTTCAGCTATGGCCTTCTTGGACGTCGCACTTCTGTCTCTTTCCTGCAGCATTTTCATTTTTGATTCGATGGAAAGAACCGTCTTCTTTCTCTTCAATGGGTTAGAGGAAGCCATCACATAGATCTAGTCTATAAAATAACAGATTGACTATTTTCACTGTACAGTGCGTGAGGGAAAGACCGCCACCTGCTCATCGGACCTACATGTTACCGTAGGGTAGACTTGCGCTGGTCGAGGGTCTCATATATGTTAGCGTTAGGGAGGACTGTCACCTGCTCGTCGGACTTACATGTTAGCATTAGGGTGGATGCTGGTCGAGGGGCCCAGCAGGTTAAGGCATCGGGTTTGTTCTATTATTTGGTGTTCATACGGTGGAAATAGCCTACTCTAACTACATGTATTATCACCGTACGGTGAAAATAGCATCTTACATAAAATAAAGCTAGTCAACTGCAGGCGAGAGAGCAGGATGTAAATACATTGTACTGACCAGAGCTATACCGCCTCGCAGTGATTGTACAGGCGCTAGGCGCAACGCCTCGGGCTGTCTACACTCGAAGCATCGTAATAGTAATAAATACATGTAGTACGGTACACACACCTGTTTACCTGTTCTAAGCGAAGACACTTGATTATCGATCGGCATCGCTGTTCCTCGTACATTGCCCCCCCCCCCCAAACACATGGCCCAGAAGCCACAGCGCAGGCCCATCCACAGAACATTTATGCAAATTAATTGCCTGATCCCTCTCGCCCCATCCGCGACGCTGTCTTCTTTGTTTTCCCGGTTTGGTGGGAACCATGTGAAGAAAACAAAAGCCAATTTTTACCTTTCGGGCGGCACCGATGGGTTTGATTTAAAGGAAACTCACGCTGATAGTTTCGATTTATGCGAGAGGCATTTAATGGGCACATACAGGGGAAAAAAAAAATCCATTGTTTCGTTTTTATTTGAATTATCAGAAATTCCCATTATCAGAGTTCGGTTTGGGTGGACTCGACTGTACCATGAATTTTCTTCTAAGTTTTCATGAGACATATATGTTTCAAGCGTAGAGGCCAAAAGTAATCTTTCCCTCTTTATTATGCTTGTTCAGCACGTCTAGTGTCTGGCAGAGGGAAAGTAATAAGGCTGATCACAAATATTCCTTGATGTAGGTGGATGAGGTAAACTATCCCACTGTTGGGGAGTAAATGTTTTACTGTGAATTACCACCGTGTACGTGGGTGTTTTGATGGAAGTACAGTGGAAACAGCATGCACAACATGATTTTTTTCATCCATTTGTGCACAAATCAAGACTTTTATAGAGGCTTGACAAGAACATGCTTGACTGAGATGAACAAAAGCTGAATTAAAAAAAAAAAAAGAAAGAAAACAAAGATTGCCCCGAAAAAAGGTCAAAGCCATTTTGAATTCCCTGTGAGGTACACAAATAAAAAAGGGGGGAAAAGAAAAAAGGAAGAAAAATAAAAGGCAGAACCAGTTTGCTTGTCAACAGACTAGAAACATTTGTTTTGTTTTATTCAACAATAAATAATGAGACATGTATACATGAAGCCTTTAAGGCCACAATTTATAGTTTTACTGATCATACAACAAAGCAGTTCAGTAAAACTAACACAAAGAAAAACTATAAAGAAAAAGTAGCTCTATATAAATTTTTCTTTGTTTTCCTAGATATCTGGCATCAACCTCCATGTGAGGCTAAAAATAACCAAAACTTAAGAACAAATTACAATTTAATAAAAAATAAGATTTAAAAAAATGAAATAAAAATAACTACAGGGGATCACAGGGAACAAAATGGCTTTGCACAATTTGAAAACTGGCGTGAAGAGAAAATTTTTTGTGTCACTTTCATTGCTTTTTCATTGTTATCATATAAAAATATTCAATATAATGATGGGGAATGCAATATAAAAACATCCCATCCCACCCTGCTCTTCAAAGGGGAAACAAAAACAAAAAAAAATATGCTTCACACTCGGACAATCATCTTCAATGATTGAACACACAAAGCAGAAAAGCCACTGGCTCCGGCTTTGATCATTTGCATGCACCATTTCCCTTAAAATATTATAATGTGACCTTCCATTATTACACTTTACAAATAAATAATTTTGTTCAAAGTTTTTCTTTTCTCCCGCTTTTTTTTTTCAGATGTAAAGTCAAATCAATGTTATGGCCTCTTTTTTACTATTACAATCCTGTAACTGACCAAGACAGAACGATTGGTATAGGGCCATCCAATTTTTAAAATACACCTCTGGTATATTTATGTATGCTGGTCTACAAAGCATAGTACATTTAACATTTCGATAAATATTCTGAGTTGGTGTAAGCAGTAATGAGTGCATCAAGGTATTTTGTGATATGTGTTAATAATGTCACACAATGAATTCATGATTCACACCAATACTATTTATCTGTATCAGTTTTGTAAAATTATATCAGTTTTAATCTCTGACATTTTTATAGATGGTATCAATATTTTCGCTGTGCTGGATTACTGGGGCATTATGGCACTTTGATGGTTGACTTTGGTATTTTTTGAAAGCTTCGTGTACTACAAATATCTACAGTTGTCTTAAAATTTTTTGTATTTCTTTGGTTGTAAGCATATCAATCAGGAAGAAAAAATCTTTAATAGTATGTATCAATATATCAACAGGTAGGTAAGAATATGCAGCAGCATTTTGGTCCCGCGAGTGATCCCCCATAGTTTTACAATAGTCACCATCCTTGCAGCAGACTATATCTCATAGATATCTGTCAAAAACAGACAGGCAACCAAAAAAAAAAAATCATATGTGTAGAAAGTATGGCCTGGTAAGTTCTTAGATTAAACAAATATGGGTTAAGTGCAATACATTGAGCTGAAAGGAAAACAAATTATGACAAATCTAGAAACTTGGGGGTGGAGGGAAGGGATTATGAGATGAGGTTTAGCATACCCTACTTTTTTTTTATTTTGCTATGGGAGCACTTCTGAAATGAACCAAAGAATATCAAATAATCTTAAGAGTATGCATTAAGGAACATAACAGAGAAAGAAGAGAATAAACTAAACAACAGAATCAGCAAAGAAATATTAAATGAGACAGAGGAAAACTGCAACAGAGTGGCTGTTAACATACAGATTATGCTTGTACTTTATCAACTTTATGCCTTAAGGAGATGACAGCTGGGTTTGTTTTTTTTTCCCTTCCCCATTTCTATATATTTTAAAAATGTATATCATATAAACAACGATTGAAGGCTCATACCCAAGGAAGGCGCCCTGCTGACTATTTTTATTAACAATGCTCCCTATGTTTTCATCTGGGAAATAACATGCCCATGCCAAGTTAGATGGCTGCTGGGACTGCAGTATTAATAATTGACAGCAACCTCAAGGAAAAGCAGTCACTGAAACAGTTTTATGTCTATCAAAATCTTAATGGCACTCACTTAAAACAAGTCACTTGCTATGACCTAATTAGTGATCTACAGAGTCCTAAACCTTTGGAGTCAGCTTTAAAACAATGAATAAACAAGAACTTAGTGTGGAACTTAATGTGGGGTCCCAAACTCAATTCCTAGAAAAGCTCCTCCTACTCATTTCTTGGAATTTCTTCTTCTTCTTTTTTTTTTTTTAAATTCATTGAAAAAAAAAAAAATAAAATCCAAAACCCTCACATTAGACTAGAAATGTTGAAGACATCTTTTTTTTTTTATCATTTGGAATATACACAGAATGGGAATAAAGAACATTTTTTTCTCTTCTTTATTTCGTATGTATGGAGAATGGGACAAAAGTTGTGGGGAGGAGACACCTACTTATCACAGCAAGAGGAACATAATAAATAAACATAAATCACAGAAAATGAACAAACAGATGCTTCAGTCCCATGCAAATGCCCTTTATACTAGTATTACTACACTGTGGGACAGAAGGGGTGTGGTCAACTATCCCAATGTGGGTACAGAACTGAAAAAAAAAGAAACATGCCAAATTAGAAGCAAACATCGTAACCAAAAATAAACACAAGAAAGTTTTCAAAATTAAAAGGAGCAAATTAATTTATCGGGGCTGTATGTGTTTTCACTAAGATAAAACTTTTAAGTAGATACAGACAAGGGGCAGGGGAATATATGGACAGGGACGGACGCTATATATAGAAGGAAAACCAAGAGGTGAAGGCTTTACATCACTGGACACGTGAGATCAGATGATAGAGTACAGGTGTATATCTATGCCCTCAGAGATATTTACATTGGAAAATGGCAGTGAAAACATCATAGTCTGTTTTTTGAAATACAAGAAACAACTGTGGTGAGTTTTGATTAGTTTGAAGTAATGCTATGCCAATTGTTGGCCAACACCACACATCTCAAAACTGATTCTCTAATATAACATTTTGGAACAGATTCTTAAAGTCAATTCCACTCTAACAAAGAAATGTGTTGTTAATTATGACCTATTTACATCTTTCAGCGACAAGCCACAACATGATATTGAAAAAGGATATGATTTTCCACAGGTTTGTTCCCAAGAACTCATAACAGTAGGATGTGTGTTAAATTAAATATACAATATTTACAAACACACACACACACACAAAAAAGGCAATGTATTGCTTTGAATGGTCTCCCAGCAGCTGCCTATGCTGAAACAGATCCAGGAAAGTGGCTCTAGAATGATAATGTCTCATAACCAAAGATTCTATAGTATATCACGGTTCAACATTTTGTGAATCCTAATGAATGTGAATGATGTCTTAGGTTTAATGGAATATGAAACCATACCTTGACACTTTAGGAAAAAAAAAAAAAAGGTGGCAATCTATCCTGACAATAGACTACGGAAAAATCTGTGGTATACCAAGTTTGCTGGTCCATGCAGGATTAGTTACCTATCACCACAAGTGTTCCGGTATTCTAGACATCAGAATTTGTTTAGGAAACAGCAAAACAATCCTTTAAATTACTGTTTTCCACAATGATTACGGATGGAGAGACAGTCCTACAGAAATAAATCTGTGACAGAGGACACCGAGAATGTCAGCGAAAAAGTAGGAAAATGTTAAACTCTTGATGTTTCTATTCAATATGCTTGCAACACCATGGAGAACTGAAGTTTTATGGAAACAAAATTAAAGAAGAAACAACTCTACAGGACCAGGAAAGAAATTTTTGACTGCCAAAAGTCTTGTTTCCCTGCCGCAGTTGGAACTTTTGACATTGCAGAGGGTAGACTAGAAAGGCATGCTTAATATGGAAGTAGTTCTGAGAGAAATGAGTACAAATGACTAAGGAAAGGTCATCAAGTTCAGAGAGAGTGAAGAGAATGCACAACACAAATACCAATGCCATTCAAATCATTCTGTACATTATCCCAGCAAATATACAGAAACATGCAAGTCAAATGGGGAATGAAGAACACCATCAGGTATGAGGGGGAGAAAGGGGAGGAATACTGTTCCTGTGACAGATTAACACTTTCCATTTGCATCAGAGATACAAAAACGTACGTGTATCTGGGGTAATAAGGGTTATCAGTATTTCATAAGTACCATAACACTCTTAATTCACTAAAAACCATGCATTCTAGAAATAAAATAGAAAATTCACTCAAAACATGTGATATGAAATGAAAAATATCAAAGAAAGAAACAAAATGAGACAAACCAAACAAAAAATAAGTAGCTGCAAGGCTGGTTTTGAGAATAACAACATTTTACATTGTAGTTGTTAAAAAAAAAAAAAAAAAAGTCTGAACACATACTGTAACAACTCTAAGTTTTGATAAAAGTCATACCTTGATCTGTGCGTTGTGGCAAAAATAGACATAAAAACTTGATTCAGATAGAATGTCTTTCAAGTAAAAAAAAAAAAACAACAACAAAAAAACACACTTTGTTTCTCAATTCTTTTTTTTTTTTTTTTATCATGAGGCCAAGTCCAATTTCAAAATAATTATTAAAATCCCTTATCTTCTAGCATATTGAAATATTAGGTTTGATTTATAAGTTTGTTAGGACTGCTGGTGGGTGGCCGTAAATGTAGCTTTGTAAAAATACCACAGACAAAGAATTTCATAATCTACCCATTTAAGATTTGTACACACATTAACATTGAAGTCTATAGCAGAAACCTAGGCTCCTGATCTTTCTTTCTGTTAGAAAGTGATTGGATGACAGAATTAATTAGAGGAAACTGCCACGTTTAGTCATTTCCTAGTTCATCGGACAGACTATCACAAACCTGATTTCCAAGTAAAACTGATGGAGGCCAGTTAGGATAAAATTTATCATACAATTTATGGCTTACAATACAAGCTAATCAGCAAATACTATCCGCGGAAAATACATTTTCCAAATCAACCAATATAGAAACAAGATAGAAGTTCTGAGATTATGACTAATGATGTAATTACTGTTCCTCCTTCCACTTTGCACACTGACTAGAAGTTATTGTCTGAGAATTAACTCCAGATATGTGGAGCATTTTTTCTCTTTGAGGAGTAATGTTTGTATTCTATAATGCAATGATGATTATTTTGATTTCATGCAATAGCTATTTATCCTGACTCCCTGCTGCCTTTGTCACTTGCATACGTAGTCCAGTGCACAACTTGAGTTATGGGAAACATCACACTTTTCAAAATCATCACTCTAGACTGGCATTTATAAAATGAAATTTAAAAAAAAAATAATAATAAAAAAATGGAATGAAAGATACTGGTTGGTACTGAGTAACCATGAAATATAGTCTATATCTGGCAGCATATTGGTATGAAATATAAGGGTTTCCCATTGAAACTCCAAAGAAAGAAAAATATCTACAATAGATAGATATAAGTTACAGAGATTCTTAACCACATGAAAAACAGAGAAATGCCACAACCTTTTTGTTTCGCACATGACAACAATGAAAGGCATAACTCGTGCTTCTGTAACAGGAACAAGTCTACTGGACCACTAAATGAATATCACATGGCCAGAAACAGCAGAAAATAGTCTCTTGTTCCACACAGGGTTTGTGCAGACAGTGCAGTATTTATTGACTTGTACTTGTCTTTATGAAAGTTCAAGTGAAAAGATTCATCTGGAATAACACTTACGAACAGAGTTTAAAGAAAACAATACTCTTTGCCAATATATCTTGCATTCAAGACCATTTCTGATATTGACTATATAAACACCAAATTTTGATCTCAAGTTACTTTTTACCCGGCATATTTGATGTGGAGTAAACAAATGACTGTTCAATGTGAAGTTTTAAAGCAAACTGCCCTCAGCGAAAACCAATCTAAAAAAAAAAAAAAAAATTTCATAGAGCAAAGCCACTTCAAATTCACATCCTTGTATGTGCGAGCCAGTGCAAAATTGTTTCATCTTCACCATGTGATGAAGTTTCTTTTTTATTTGCCTATGCTCTCACCATCATGTTCAGCGTGATACTTAGCCACTTCATTAATTTTTGCTGAGATTATATAGACTAGAACTTCAAATTCAAAAGCCGTCAGCTGAGCATACAGTAGTAGGTAATATAACTAACTAAATAAATACTACTCTAGAGACTGCCTTATGTTACAAGTCTTTAATTTGGTGTTCGGGTTCCAGCTGAATGCCTGGAAGGGTTGATTTAACTTTTTGAGGACTGGGAATGTAAGGAACCTCTGGCTTTGGGGGATGGCCAGAAGATGGGAGATTTCGTTTCGGCCGACTCGGGTTGAGTGGAACATGAGTAGGTAGGACAGTTGGCGGGGGAGCCCCAGACGGTGTGGGTGGCAAATTCGGCAAGTCTGTAGGTAAAACTAGTGGCACAGGTACGGGTCCCGATGAGGGAAGAGCCGAGGTTTGTGGTGGGGGCAGCAGTGTAATGTGAGCCAGAGAGGACAGAGAGCTGGAGGTAGGGGAGGGCAGGAGGGAGATGGATGTGGAGGGATCAAAGCTGTCCTCGGACAGATTTGAATGAGAAACTGGCGCATGGTGATGGGGCGTAGAGTTAAGCATCGCTTGGAGTACATTTTGATGTCTTGCTGGTATCTGTTTTTGAGCTGGGGTGGAGGGAGTTTGAGCAGGTTGAGATGGAGCCACCAGTTCACTGAAACTGTTGTGAACAAAACATGCAACATTAATGCTGGTAACACTTTAAGCGTATTAAATACTCAGCTATTAGAGCATAAAGAAAGCGAAGAAAAATTTATTTAAAAAAAAAAAATTAATAAATTTTACCATTTAAAAAAAAGTAAATTATATCACTCATTGATGAAATAAAAGAAAATAATGCTGAAACAAAGAACAACAAATAAATAAGTTTCCACGTTTGCAAGTTCTCGACTGCCAGTTTTTGAAACCAATGCTAAACAAAACTGAAAGAAAAGATGTTCCTATGTGATGCAACCAAATGTGTCAAATGCCATTCTTGTTAGCCTTGCACTAGCTAGATGTTCTATGTAGAGAATCTTTCAAACTGAACTGCAGCACTTGCAAATCATAAAGCTTTTCTTTTCCCCTGCTTTTGATAACAGATTTGAAGAATGGGTCATCTATGCCTGTAATCTTCATTTACATGTCATCCTTTTCATGCAACCAAGGGAGAACTTTTTTCTCTCTCTGTTAATAGCAAAAACCAACAAGCACACACACACACACAGATTAGCTGATAGGAATAATAAGAAGGAATAAATTGTACAGGCTGTTCTTAGTAAACTTCTGTAAGCAGAGCTCCAAAGTTGAATACCTTTTTAGAGCTCAACCATGAGACTATGATAGAGATAATCATGTGTAATGTTTGCAGTTTGTAAACATAAACAACATCCAACCATGCTGTCACACGAAGACTCAAGTTTCAACAAAAGAAGATTAAAACCACTGATATATCACAAACAAAACAAAACAATACAATACGACAGAAACAGCAGTCAGCTGCCATAAAGAGTCACCTTAAGTTTTCAACATAACATATCTGTATCAACAAAACCCAACATTCAAAAAAAGTTCCTAATACCTTTTGTCCACACAGACAATTTGCACAATATCAGATGCCACGAACTCAACCTCAATCTATTTTCAGTTATCTAAAAAAGTAAAATATGCATTCTAATTCTTAACTCCTTGTACCCCCCCCCCCCCCCCTTCCACACTATGGATACCAACTGATGTAAATATTCCATCCGTTCTGCTTCTTTATTTTTCCATCTAAACTCCTGATCATATTCCATTAGAAGGAATCAAAGTGAATAAACTCTGAAGAAGAAAGTTCCCCCCCTTTTTTTTCATTAATGTATCTGAGCAAATCAAAACACTTGCCACAAAAAAAAAAAAAAAAGACGTTTCTTTTAAACCTGACAAGTAGAAATTTGTAAATCAAGGTTATTTACAAGCTGCAACAAATGAGTACACTGCAATAAATGAGCCTAAAAGTTTGTATAAGTAAGAAACAAACAAAATTTCTCTTAATGTGACTGTGGTCCAGCTATGCAACAAAAAATTTATGGCTAGTACAAATCATGCAAGAGACAGAGGTCCACCCCTACAGCTGCACTGACAGACTGAATGAATCAAAACCAATTACGATACAAGGCAGAAGAATGTACTTACAAGTTCCACACGCTTGACTTCTTCTTTGTCTGCAGTTCCCCAGGGTGTTCGCGGGAGGCACGGATCATTTCCGTCCACCTGACAGCTTCCTGCAGCTCCATCAGCCTCTCCTTGTACTGGTTACGCTCCATCAGTACTCGGGCCATCTCCACACGAGTGAAACGTTTACGCTGGGCCATGGGGACATCATCCTGGGTGATATCAACAGCAGAGGTGGTGAAAATAATTCCTCCAAATTACACCCCTAAACAAATCAACAGAAACAGGCAGGGTATAATACAGCCTACAACCCCCGAGTCTTGTGATGCACACTATCTCTGTTACTTTAGAAGAATATGCAAGTAACAGGGAATCGGATGTCAAAGTGCTGTCACTAAAAAGTCAGAAAATTTTGCAACACCCCCCCCCCTCTTTTATTGCTAGTTATGTAAGAGCAAGACGCTTTTAAAAATTCTAGGGTTTCACTAGTTTCATGCTAGAAGTTATCATTGTTTTGAAAGAAGTTTGCAAGTTTTCACAAGATCCTGCAACGGGACTCTAAAATTATACAACTAGTGGAAGAGGATGGAAATTCCAAGAGCTAAAATGATCCCACAACCGTGCTGTTATTGTAATCATCAAGCATAACTTAGACTAGATCTATTTTTCAGATCTAGATCTAGATTGCAAACAGCTGCCCTGATACATTAGTCTTTGTAAGATCATTATTTGTTGTTGTCAGTACTCTGATGTGCTGATTTTCTATCAATATGACCATACACGGCATGTTGGGTGTGAGGAACTAGCTCTACAAACTTAAATCTTGATCTTCAACAGCCGCCAAACAACAGAAGCGGACTATCATCCAAGGTATGAGGGTAATCCTTTTGTACTTCCTCTTTCACTGTCACTGTGCGGAATTTCTATCACAAATTATTATAAAACCATGACTGCCTAGTGGACTGAGTACAGATCTAGTAAAAGCCAGCAGATAGTCGGGCGAAAGTGGGAAAGTTGGCGGCGACCAAAAAGTCGGAATTCTAACTAAAAGAAGTTTTTACATCCTTGTAGTAACAATGGTAGCAACAATACAGATTGAACTGAGCACTTCTAGGTAAGTGAAGCAAAGACAATCAATAAAAAGTTTCAAAAAACATATAGGGCAGCTATAAATAAAACAAACATAGAAACTCAACAAAGTACAATTCCTGGAGTATCACAGACCTCAACAGTTGTGGCCTTCAGTGGCCATGAAGGTATTGAGTTTTCTTTTCATTTAATACCAACTTTTTAAGTATAAGTACAACAGGTGAGACTGGTACTCAGACACCAATGCCTGAATTTTAAGAAACAACAAAGGCAACTTCACTCTAATGAAAAGAAAGAGAAGGAAGAAAGAGAGAAAGAAACAAACAAGGACAAAATTTTACAATCGTGCAAATATCTTCTGTTCTAGTTAATTATTCGCTGAGGCATTAAAACATACAAAGATGTCACCCACCTCATCCTCTCCTTTCTCAGCCTGCTCTTTGTCTCTCTTCTCACTCTCCTCCCTTGCTCTCTTCACCTCCTCCTCCAGCTGGGAGATTCTCAGCTGGAGTCTCCCTTTCACTGCCTGAAGTGAGGTGATTTCTTCTCTGAGGATTTCTTGCTCGCTGCATGAAGATACGTCATGAAATAAGACAACAAATCCAGTACTTACAGTAATTAAAATTTAACGCCACATTAAGCCTGGATTAAAACTTGATTCCAATCTAGCATGCAGCACTGCTATATGTATTAAGATCGGTCTGTGGAATCTTATGTACTATTATACCATCCTATTCCTTTCAGTTGCCCTGGGTGGTTCTCTGTATCAAAACACCAGTCTATTGCTTAAGTGTTAATGCTTTCTTCGTTCTTTTCACAAAGATTATCCAACAAAAATTAAGTTTAACCATCTTGTTAACACAGACAAGACTACAATATTAAATAAACTGGGGGGGGGACCACACACATATGTTCTCAGTCAAGTAAATCATGAGAGGAGATCTAACAGTTCACATTATACACACATAGCTCACCTTGACAGCTCATCAACTTTGGCTATGAGATCATCCTTGACAATGTTAAGGGCATTCCTGAAATGAGGTGAAAAAATGTGTATGTGACTAGAGGGGCGTTTCAACCAAGTATTGATTTATATATATATATATATATATATATATATATAAACAAACAAACCAAAAATGAGAAGTGACATGACAAAATCAGCCTCTCGTCAAATTTTGAGTATATGGAGTTATTTCGTCACTGTATAGAATATTCATTTCCCTTTCAGTGTGTGAAAAAAAATTTTTTTTTCTACCTTAAGCACAGAGTTGAGATATTGGCAATTAGACGATGGGGGTGACCTGTTGCTGCAGCTGAATTTATTGAGTAAACAGCAGATCACTTTTGCAAATCCTTATTAATCCTTGTTAGGTCATGCCACTCAATTACAATTTCTGGGCTTTTACTCGATCCATTTCAACAAACTGAACTCTGAAATGCATTTTAAGATTGATATAAAAGGGTTTAGTGAAGAAAAACACATACAATAAAATTCATTCACTATTGCAAAACATGTGATTTCTCCTGTCGGCTCAGTTTGATGAGTGCCTGATTTCATCGTGCCTCATCTCAAATACAGATTTAAAATATCAAAACATGTTGACATAACTTTCTTATTTCATTTTTTGTTTTTGTTTTTTTCGTGGAAAGGAGATGGGCAATTTCCTAGAAAACTGACTGTGAATTTTGTACGTATCTATGTGAAACAACTTACATGTCACCTCAACAGATGAAAAATATATTTCTGTTTCTGTCCTGTTTAGATGTTTTCCAGTAACGACACAACATAAATGATAATATGTTGCTTGAACTGCCTTACTGCAGATTGCTGCCTTACTTGCACCATCATTTTGACATCTAATTTTGAAAGTAGAATTATCATCCTTACAAATATAATAAATCTTACAACAATTTCAGTAGGAAGATATTTCGATACTACATGTACTTCCTTTTGAAATGCTAAGCCAATGTGTGTCACTGTTACACATACATATGTGCACATGCTTTTCTGTACATTCACCCTCATTTTCAGTTTTTAGCCCAATTTTCAGAGTGAAACCTCTCAATTCACTGTGGTATTGCATGATGATGATGTGTTATTCCCAGCACTCACTTGGTAGCCAACAGCTCTGTGTTTTCCATGATGAGATTCTCCAATTCCTTGCCCATGCCTGCAAACAACATGTAACAACTATCAACATCTTTCTCTTTCTTGTGACATACAAATATCATGAGTCACTGACATCTGATGGCAACATGTGCCAACAAGCTAGGTCTGAGGATGTCTGGCAGAAAACCAATATTTATTCAGTTATTCTTACTGTCTCTAATGTTACAGTGAACTGACTCATGAGCTGAAACTTCTAGCATTTTCATTCTTTTTTTTTTTTCTCTTAAGTCTCAGGATCAGCAAATTGTTCATGACAAAAATACAATTAAAACATCAAATATGGATCTTGATGGCAAAGCATTTGTGACACTATACAGCAACCATTCAATGTCATGGAAAAACTCATAACTAGATTATCCTCTGACATTGCTTATTGGCACAGCACAATCAGAACATAGAATGCCCAATGCAGTCATGCTTTGTGAACCCTTGCCAAAACTGTTATACTCATGCAAACAAACACAAGGCTCAACTATTTGACGCTCATGATGCATTTTTAATGCATGTTAAACTGAAACTTCAAAATTTAAAACCATTTCAAATCAACTAGAAAGTAAATCATATCTGAAGTCATAAAAGCAGAGTCACATAAAGCTTGCAATATCTTGCCCATGTTTTCAATAACTTCTCAAAGAGTTGGAGAATAAAAAAAAAAAAAATTTTTAAAAATGAGTTGCATTTTTTTCACACAAAGGACTAATTACTGACAGGACAGAGCATTCCCTAAATTCCATGCAACTTACAATTAATGACAGACTAATGGAGCTAATCCAGAGAGAAATATCACAAACATCACTTTTTTTTTTTTTTGTACACAAAAACTAAGTAAACCATGGTGCAACTAAACAAGAGCTTTAACAAATTTATCTGTGATTTTTAACAATGATGAAACAGCCACTTGCTTATTTTATTTACTTATTTATTTATTTATTTTTTTTTGCCAGCATAGCTGCAGAAAACGACATAGCTGATCATGATGTTCACATACGCATCTATAGCTGATACAAAATTTTAACATTAAAATGTAAGTTCTGTTACAGATTTTTGATAACTAAATACTGATTTTTGCTAGCGAAAATCTGACAGTAACACCAAGAAATAAGACCATATTAATGAATGAATTACAAATTTTATGACTTGAATGACTCCAAGAGCACAGGCTTATAATCCTGTAATTTAAAAGAAAGGCATTATTTTCCTGTTAAAAAAAAAAAAAAAATCGTTTCCAAATTGTCAAATCAAGTCGCAAGATAAAATGACCATTTCAACATTCTAATAATATATTGTATGATAAACCTTGAATCAAAACTGAAAAATCTTGAATCATGGACGCAGTCAGTTTCACATAATTTTGTGCTGAGAGAGGATAAATGATAAAAAAGATAGTCTTACCAAAGAAATTATCCCCAACTGTTTCCGCACACAGAGAGCATTGAGATGGCGTGCAGATACAATGGGAAGGGGGGGGGGGAGGAAGAAAAGACAACATTTGATGTTAGTGGAAACATTCAGGAGTTAGGATCTATAGTAAACTAGAAGATGGGAATAACATCTCAAGTTTATGAGGAATTGATAAACCTTTTTTCCATCAGCTTATGTGAAATCAATCTCAATCCCTACAGATCAAAGTTCCCTTTCCAGTCTTCATGAATGACAACCTTTTCCTGTGCACCCATTTCCCTTATTGAAAGGGGTATTAAAAATCATTTTCACCAGTAGGTCTAGACTGCCAATACTTTGAAAACAAAACTTGATCCTTGTGAGGAGACAAAAAAGATATGAGCTAAGGATAAAATGATGGTGAAAGTAAAAATGAAATATCACTTTATTACGGTGAAACTAGTGTTTTGTTCCATTCCTAAAAAGACTTTTCCTTTCAAAACTGCTACCATATCACTTAGATCCATTATAAATATTATGAAAGATTTCATTGACTCAAGCTGACAGGCAAAGTGCACAGCTGTTAATGCAGAGAAAAGGTCTGCATGGTGTCCAATGTTCCAGTGAGTAAGAACTCTATCAGATCTCTGTGTTCAAAAGATGTGATTGTTGATAACAGTTTACAATGAATATCAAATTCATAATTCTTCTATATGTGTTCTTTGCAAAGCCATTTCAACAAAGATTTCATATTCTGGTGTGCACATGAGAGGAGCATAAAAAATCGACTTCCCCTCCCTTACTATTTTCAAATCGCTGAATATCTACAGTGTCGCAAGCAACCCATTCTAATCAGTCTGAGTACTTTTTCTCACCAGAGAATAAAAACTGACGTCAAATTATAAACTGGAGGTTTTGGGTGGGATCTTTAGATTTTTTTTTTAAGGGGGAGGAAAAGAAAATGAAATTCCCAAATTTCTGACTCACACGGACTGCTTGCGACACTAATGATATGCTTTGTGACAGATGAATGAGTCACATATCAAACTTTATCAAGAAATTTTTGTGTCAGCACAAAGAGAAGTGGGTAAACTTCACTTTAGTGAGAAAATTATCCAGCTATGATTCTTCTGACTTCGGTCCTGAAATATTCATGCTAAGGTCAACTCTCGTGACTGCATGATCAGAAAAATCGGATTTCTCGACAAAGCCCCTTTGAGATCCAACTCATTCCAACTGGTCATGCGACAAATGTCCCTTAACCCTTTGAGCCCTGGGCTCTTGGGCCTATCATGACCCTCCTGCCTGAACCCCCTGAGCAAATTAAATCTTCGTTTGACCTATTCACATTTGAAGTAAATGTAATTGGCTCTTGTGGCTGGTTGATAAATGCAAGACTTACTTGAATAAATCATGGTGCGGTGTGGTCTTGCTCATCGTTATAATGGTTGTTACATGCTACATGAATTTTATATGCCATCTGTGTGCCAGTAGATAAAGCTAAAGGGTCAAGTTTTCATTTTCAGTGTGTGCCTAAACTTTGCCAGTCAGCTTTGCATTATAAGTTACATGTACTAATACCAGTAATTATGAAAAGAGAAGAATAAAATGTTCTCAATGTGATGACCAGGATGGACAGAAACAAACCACATAGATACAACAGTTACACAAGTGGCTAGTGAGTGCTAAAAGAAAGTAGCTGTGACATCTCATACCAGAATCTTTATCATTCTCTTTGTCATCTTCTTCTTCATCTTCCTCCTCTTCCACTTCTTTGTCACTATCTGCAAGATGACAACATCATTCAACATGCAACAGCTGACAACATCAAAGTTGAGGGTGAAGTAGAGTATAATGAAATAAACAAACGAATGGCATACGATCATGCTAGACTGTTGCAACATGTGTATAAATGTAAAACTATCCAGTCTATAAAGGCACCCAGATGAAGAACAGATGTTTGAGTTTTAACACAGGTAAAGCTAACAATGATTTACTGTGATAATTTTAGTACCTGTGAAGAAAGGACTTGTTATTTTTCTCACCACAAAATCTTTTTTGTCATGCTGTCTTTGTCAATGGAACCTTGCAATCACACTGAGCCAAACTATTCCATACTGAAGGGATTTTTTTTACATTACTGAAAAACTGCTATGGTAAAAGTTTTTACAGTGATTGTGGGGGAGAGGAGCAGTAGATGAGTTTTGGGATAGAGGTGGGGATATGTCCACATGCGATACAACATTGGCATGTTATATCCTCTGTTACAAACATCATAAAACGTTTGTATTCCACCACATACTTTCTATGAAATAATTCCCTGATTATCATTAAGCAATACCATACAGCTTACATCAGCAGTTTCTTGCCTGCTTAACCCTTGAAGACCCAAAATTACACTTAGCAAAGGATTGGTTGTCCAGCCATGTCAACAGAGAAAATAAATTATAACCACAATGGTACGATCTGATGAATATATATATATATGTTTTTTTGTTTTTTTTAATGATCAGATACCTCTTTGTTTAAAAAAAAAAAAAAAAAAGGCACCATCAAGGCAGTTAATGGGGATACAAAGAAAAATGGGTTCTAGTTACAAAGGACTGAGGAGGCGCATGAGCAAGCATGGAGTTATTTTTTTCGAGCAGATTGCCATACAAATGTGAAGGGAAGGGCAAATGTGTGGGCTCATCTTTCGTTGTCTTCCTGTGCACTCATAAAATTTGTGAAATCATCTCCCACTGAAGTTCAACATCCAAACTTAAATGTCACATTGTGGTTCTATCATAGCTGAAGAAAATGTGCCTTGATCTACATCTTTATACTAAGCCTAAAGTGACAAAAAGGTAAAATGAGGAAATATTTCTGTTCTATGGTACTCTGGAATAGGGATCAGATTTCTTTTACTGCTGTTTCACCTGAAAACTCAACAAAGAAGTATGACAAAACTAAATCTAATATTGAAGTGGAATTGTGGCCTTAATGCTTGCTAATGCATGATGGTGAATCTTACCTGAATGGTGCTGACGAAATATGCCTAAGATTATTGCAACCAAACACTAAATGAATGATATATAAATGGCACATATGTTACAACAGTCCAGCTTCCATTAGCAGTAACTCAAAAGAGCAGCATGGTGCATCTTCATACACATAGAGTAGCTCAACTATTTACAAATACAAGCTTGCTGGGCAGAAAATGGGGGGAAAGAAAGAAAAAAAAAAAAGGACACAAAATAAAGCCGACAACAGATGTTGCTAACTTTTCTGCACATCTGCACAGCTTCAAGTTCATATTGTCCTTTGATAAAGTTCGGGTATGTTTAAACTTAAATGACTGTGTTTTACACAATGGTTAGTAACATAACCAGATCTCAAGTAAAAGTTCAAGATAATTACTTTTTCAACTGGTCACAGATCCCTTATTCTAAAGATTTAAATTTTCTGCACAATAAGCTCAATTTGGTCACGCATAATAGCTTGTTTTCTCAAAGCACAAAAATAAAAAAGACTAATGCACATATTCAATAAACAAAGGATACTAGAGGCTTACATATGGAATTCAGAGAGCAAACTGAAGATTTAGAAAAGCAAAATGCAAACATAATGCACTGACATAAGTTTTGATTCATGAGCTGATTTGAGAAAACTTTCAGTAACACTGGTACGAAAATGCTGGTAAATAATTGTTTCTGCAAAGGAATGCAACAGAACTAATGAACATAACTGAAACATGAATCAACAATATAATGCTTAACCTTTGGCTTTCAAATCTGGTGGAACATAAGGTTAGTTACTGGAAGACAGCTAGAGAGTCTGGTTGTCACCCAGTAAGTATTCAAAATCAGTTGATTCATGCTACACTTTTTGTCCTCTCTCCAACTTTGTTGTTCCATAATCATAGAAAATTTTGCATGCAAAGATTGTGTAAAATAAATAAACAAACAAACTTTAGTTGACCAACACCTGGTTGCTTTCCTTTTAATCTAACTAATTTCCCTCACTCTTTTTTTTGTCCCCCAATCCAGAATAATGAAACTAATAAAACAAAAACACACAAAAAAAACAACAACAAAAAGCAATCCCATAAATGAACAAAAAAAAAAAAAAAAACACTGACAACAACAAAATACCAACAATGACCAGAACAATAATATTTATTTGCACATCAAAATGACACATATGGCTTGGTTCAAAATAAAGATCTTGCATTAACTTTTCTGACAGAGTCTGAAGACAACTAATTTAAAAGTGGTTTACAGTGCCCAGTAAAGATTTCCTCATCAACTCAAGCTGTGCAATTTCTAAAATGTTACTGTTGCTTCAAAAGGTGAGGATACTGTTTTATCATCTAATTCCTTGTTTGGGCAAGGAATTCCATTGTGAATATATGAACACAATATTATACCATTCCTTAGTTTCACTGAAAATGGTCATTTCTCAACTTATAGCTGATCCCCCAATTACACCTACTAGGAATCACTAGAACTCATGGCAAGTTCTCTGATTATTTGGTCATTCCATTTTGCTGGTCACAGTGACATGAGTGGTCTTTCATTGTGAAGATTTATTGACTTTCTTTGACACTAGCAACTTTGCAACATACAGATTTATAAGCCTGCAACTATGTATGTTAAGAGGATCTTGTGGCTCTCGTCCCCCCCCCCTCAACTTTTCATTTAGTAGAAAATTGTTACTCTGTGAAATGTGGGTTATTTACTATACAAAAATATGTCAAATATTTTTAGCGGATATTGCATACAGATCAAGAAAATAAGTTCAGAGTGAAAAGAGAAAAAAAAAAAAAAGTCTCATTTCAAAGTCATTGTAAGAACATATTTTAGATTTTTTTGCATTTCGGTATTTCCGGTGATTTCACAGAGAAAAAGAAAATATACAAGAGAATAATAATAAGACATAGCTTAAGAGGCAAGTTGACATTTAACAAGAAAGCTGCAGAGTGAAACAGGCATGCATACAACATGTGATAATGTAAACAAATGGATGTCAAGACAACATAAATTTGCCCTCCAATATACCCTCTACTAGCTGAAAAGTCTTGATGGGAAAGACAAATTTCAAATTGAAAGGCTGCCCTTCTTTTAACAAAATATGGCAATTTCTTCCTATAACTTTCAAACTGACCAAAAAGAAAAAATGTTTATTTACAGCAGTTCTCTTTCTATTGTTACTATAAGACTGTCAATAAAAATCTGTGAAACAATTAGTTATCCTTGATCCCAATTCCACTTCTGACAATTCTTTTGCTTTCGTCGATTAACACTGACAGGAAAATTGCTTCAGGATTGTATTATTCTCATCCTACTGGAGAATTTAACTCTTATTTCCTGAACAAGTTCATTTTTCTTTCTCAGATCCAAACCTTTGGCAAACTTGACCTAACTCAAGATGACAATACAGAATTGGCCATGCGAAACACTGATTCATTAACTCCCACCAGTTCACGCATTGGGATTTCGTTAAAATTCTAACGATTGACACACCTCTTTTTTTGACGAAGTGA
>JBCAUA010206442.1:15000-21058 GCA_038406235.1 Peronia verruculata | reverse complement strand
GATGATATAGACGGACCCGTGTACATCCTTGCTCCAGAGGGCTCTGATGTGAACGTTGAAGTTTGTGCAGGTAGGCGATGAGCTCTTCATTGTAAAATAGAATGAAAACGGTTTACTGAGCATTGCTAACCATGAGCCCGCTCCAGGCACTGAGGAAAGCATTTTCTGCCTAGAGAGATGGACACAATTGCTCTATGCATCTTCAGCACCTCGCTTTATATTTCAAGTCTGTTTGGCTGTCGTGTGTCTTCCTGTCTTGAGTTTGCTCGAGCAATGCTTATTTTATGTCCCTTTTAAAGTGAATGGAATGTACAATGAAAGAATAAATAATACGAAGTTCTTTCGGACATGCTGTCACTGTCCCCTTTTGAACTGACTGACATCCGTCTTTGCCCTTTTAGAAGGAACACCTAGCAGTCCAAGTGGACCAAGCTCTCCCAGTGGACCAAGCTCTCCAAGTGGACCAAGCTCTCCAAGTGGCCCAAGCTCTCCAAGTGGACCAAGCTCTCCCAGTGGACCAAGCTCTCCAAGTGGACCAAGTTCTCCAAGTGGACCAAGCTCTCCAAGTGGACCAAGCTCTCCAAGTGGACCAAGCTCTCCAAGTGGACCACCTGGCGGTAAGTCATGGAGCACCTAGCTTGAAAAGTTTCATCATGTCCTCATTTTATCGTTCACTGACATTGCCATACAAATCCAGTACAAATATGTAAATTTTGTTTATGGCGTAGCAAACGTAGCACATATCATTCTTTCGTAAATTATAAGCGGAATATTAACATTTACTTCCTACAGTCTGTGAGAATCTGGTTGACCTGACTGACGAGGACATGTCGAGTCTGCCGATAGAGCCAGTGGCCAGAGAGCCTGCTGCACCTTCTGGCCAACCAATCTACACATTTAACAACCCGTCTGGCACAGACCAAGCTACTATCAGTGTTGAACTTCCACTGGGCGGAAGCCTGGCTGCTCTCAATATTCAGGGCACCTACACTTCTTACAGAGTCTACACACGCAACGAGGAAGGAGTTCTTTCAGAACCACAAGTGGTAATGACTGCATTATTATAGATTTTTAAATTCTCAATAGAGAATTACTCTATATGAATTGAGAAATCAGTATACATTGAATGGACGCTCATATAGTAGCATTGCCCTTTAACATATGGAAAAAAATCTTAATAAGTAGCATGCTTGGTCTTTGGTCGAGCCAGAATTCAAAGGAAAAGATTTTTTTTTTTATCTGACACTGTATTAAAAGGTCGTTAATTGATTGATTTTAATCAACGTTTTCTCTGTCCTTGTTCAGAAGTGTCTCAAATTTATTTCACTTGTATCGCATGCCACGTAAGTTCATAATGTAGACACATTTTCCTCTAGTGTTGCAAGAAAGGCAAAAATGTCAGTTGAAAAATGTCACGTGTGGAGTTAAGGGAGAAAGGCTGACATACTTTTGTCACAGGCGACCATTTGTGACCATTTTGAAAGCTTTATCGGGTTGCCTAATTACCAATGGTTTCATTCTGTTTAGGTTTCCATACAAAGCATGCCAGACGTTGTCAGTCTGTCACTAAGCAGGGTGCATGGATGTGTGGTTATAACTTGCGCTTACGGCTTCCAAAGAAACTTCACAATGAGTAAATTCACAATGGGCAAACCGTGCTGGAAAAGTAACCATCTGTTTCTGAAAAAGTAACCATCCTTTCACTGGTCGAAATCCCAGTGTGACTTGTTTGGGTTGCTTTAGTGGGGATTATTTTGCACCAGCCTAATTACGTTGATTTTTCGGGGTTTTTTTTTTTTTTTCTTGCCATTCAGTAAAAACAGAAAGAAAAACCACTTTTATGGCCGTTAGCTTGAAACATTTATCATGAACAATTCCGAAAAATCCATGTTGTATAGAAATATTTTCCTCTAATCATAATTTGAAAAAAAAAAAAAAAAGTCTTTCATTAATGGCAAGACGAAAGGGAATTATTTTCATCTTTACACAGCTTGATCAGCAGCCCTTGTGTATCTGGCGAAGGAAAGAGATATGGTTGGTCCAAGAAGCTTATACTATTATACTGGAGAGCGGACTGATGACGTTGCCTTAACAAAATACAAGTGTGTCTCGCTTGTCAACACTGGACGCCATGGCCATGGAGGCTTTGCTATTTTGCTATGCTTGGCGTCCTTTACACGCACGGAGTTGGTCACTATTCTGATTTAGTGATTCATTTTTTTTTTTTTTTAATCGAGAGCTACAGCCAGGACAGAATACAACAGGCTTGCAATCATGAAGTAATGACAGTGTGAATTTCATTCATTCGTGAAATCATGATTACGTAGTAACATAATAACAACGACGTTAACTCGGTGTCTTTCCTCAATGGGCATGGCTCCACACTCAGCATGTGTGACGTCATCAGTCGGCTCTCCAGTGCAAACAGTATAAGCTCCTTGGGTTGGTAAAAAAACAAAACCCCCTTTTGAATTGAGGAAAAGAATCATAATCATGATAATTATATCTGTGCTGTATTGTGTTCTAGTCTATTGCTTTCTCACCTTTGTGTTTGTTGGTTTCTTTGTTTGTATAGAACACACTGGGCGAGTCAGTCTTCACCTCTGATAACTTCTTCAACGTCGACGTGGAGGAAGGCCATGAGATTGTCGTTGTGATAAGCGGGCCTGACACCGGCTTCACTGCTAACATTCTCGAATTCAAGATCTGTCTACCTACAATCAGTACGAGAAACTTACATTTACAATTCCCTACCTTTCACCTCAGTTCTCATACTAATTTCATGTAACATCTCATTGCTTTCCACCTCTCTCCGTTCTGTTTAAATCTCTCATTCCTTTCATACTCTCTCTTTCCCTTCTAATTCTTACAATTTTTCTTTCTTTTTTTTTTTTTTTTTGCTAACTCCCCCATTCTTCTCTAATTCATTCATTTCTTGCTAATCCTCTCATTCCTTTCTCCTCATCCTGGTCCCGACTCCTTCCCTCATTCCTCTCACATATGCATACTCAATGAATGATAATCTACAGAGTGTCAACACAAAAAAAGGAAACAAAAAAAAAAAAAAACCACTATCTCATTTCAAACAGATATAAAATGCCACTTTTTTGTGGTAGACCAATATATTTGATTTTTTCTTTTTTTTTAAATATATATTTTCATATTAACCTTCAAATAAGGAAGTGTTTTTTGTGAATTCTCTGTGAATTCTTGTCTGATATGGCTCATGAACAAGTCCATGTAATTGCAAATGAGACAAATGCAACCGTTAATTATCCAAACTATGATACTACGCAGCGTTTACTGATGCTGAAAATACCTGTTCAGTAGGTTTCATTCTTAGAATGGTGTGTGGTAAAGGAATGTAGTCTTTCTATAGGCATACCTGGAAAATAATTTTAAAACATACCAAAATAAATTATTATCAAAGGACAGGTATTGCTTGTATATTTCTCTTTGAATCAAGTAAAAGTGTCAGAAAATTTGTTAATGATATCTTGCAGAATTCTGTCGCCTGGGCTTTGACGAAGTTCAAGAAGCTCTCGGATTCCTGCCACTCGACGATACTGTGGGTATCGACCAAGTCACTGGTGAAATCATTCTTTATGGTATCGATGGTGACTACATTGAAGAGGGCGTCACAATTGAAGGTTCTTGCTACATTTGGTAAGTCTGGCGAAACAATTATTTATGCTATAAAGCTGCAACAAAACCCATAAAAGCTTATGGACTCGAAACCTGCTGAATGGATTCATCTGAAATTTGGCACACAGAATCATTGCATAGAGATCTGCGTTTCTGCGTTTCTCCTTATATAAACCTTCGAAAAAGTTCATTGTATTTGACTGTATTCTAAAACTGAGATAATAACAGAGAGTAATAAACTGACGAGGCTGTTGGATCCGAATTGGACAATGGTAGAATGGGAAGGTGAGGGGAAAGGTAGTCAGGCAGTGTGGCTTGGCTTGATTTCTACTCAGTTCAGTCGCTGACCATGAGATAAAGGAGAGAGAAAGCGAGATGTTATGTTGCGAATGTATGTGAGACATTAAAGAACCATTGACAGTTTACAAATCGAATAAAGAGTACACGGAGACACCCCGTTGTCCCCACAAAATTTCTAAATTTCAAAAGTTTTACATCCCTTCCTTCCCTCCCTCCCTGCTTCTCTCCCTCAACGCCCCCCCTCCCCCCTCTCGTTTTTTTTTTTTTTTTCTCCTGGCCAATTTTTGAAGCAATCTGGGAAGTTGAGGTCAAGATAATCTTACTTTTTAAGATTGAAAACTTTCATACATTATATTTATAATAAAAATAAGTTTAAGAAAAGTAAACATGACATGGCTTCTGTTCATGGAACTGTTTTATGCTTTACTTGTATGTTTGATTGATTTTCTTTTTTTTTGTGTGTGTGTGTGATTCCGCAGTGAGTGTGAAGATATGGTGTTGGTATGTAGAGAAACCGAGGACTGCTCCACCACATGTCCAGACTACACTGAGGAATGTGTGGGAGACTGCAACGAAGCCGTCACAGTGATCACCTGGGACGAGGAGGGAGTACCCGCTCACTGCCAAGTTAACGAGACTCTGCCGTGCGTGGCCGAGGGATGCACAAGTAAGCACAACCTGAAGAAATTATATGTCGAACGAGCGCAATGTCCCACCTTCAGGCGCCAAAGTCAAAGAAAAGAAATAGATGTGTTCTGACCAAGCGTGAAAAACTGGAAATCCCCACGTCTGTTTTTAGCAGGGGGTTCAAACACTCCAAATTGTTGACGAATTTGCTTCAGTGTTTGACCCAATTACGGTTGGTAGGAAATGTATGATTTAAAACTTTTTTGCCGTGAGCCTACTGAGCCCAGATGCCCCCTTTATAATAATAATAATAATAATAGTGAGTAGTATTAATCATTGAATGATGTAGGAAAATATCAGATGTAGTTCCGGCGTCGGATTTTTCCTGAAATCTTGTGTTCTACGCTTGTTGTGGGATTTCTCGGTTGGGCGTAGCGCACATGGGTAAGTGCTTTATTTTTAGCAGGGATACAAACATTTCCAGATTTGTGCTTAGTCGAATATGAACTTATGTAGAGAAAATAAAATGTTTATGTGGGTGATTGACTGCATAAACACATAGAAACAGAAATGATTGAGTTAAAGAATTATTTTGGGTTAAGCTTACGGTTAGGGTAATACTTTTTGTGAAACATGTCATCCAAGCAGAGTTGAGTTTTGTTGAGATATAAGGGCGCATCTACACGATGAAGTACAATTACGACTGTACCGCGCTTAGTACAGTTCAAATCCAAGCACTATAAATGACGGAGAAAACGCATAATTTAGGAGTTAAAAACAGAATAAACTGATGACAAAATGTTTGAACATCAAGGTTCTTCCTCAAGGCTTTTTCATCATCATTATCAACATTAATAATAATTGTTTTATTTTTAAAAAATGTCTTCAAAAATAAAACACGTCTACCGGGAACTAGAGATTCTAACTAAATAGACCAAAGAAGACCAAATAAGCATACATAGAACTCGATATTAAATACACTGGTAATTGCTCGCCAAATTTTCAAACCTTGTGTGCTTTACGTCAGGGCAATTAAAAATACATATAAAATGTCAATAGGGCATTGTTATGACTTACAGGAGTGCCCCAAGTAAATGCACAATAAAACAGCAACCCAAATGTACTGTTGTGAATTGTTGTTGTTATTGTTACTGTTGTTACTATATTTCCAGCGTGAACTCGGCTAATACTGTTGACTGAAAGATCCTAATGAATGTCTTGTTATTTTTTTTTTCTTTTTTAAGCCCATCAGTCCCAGGAAAGTAAGACAAACTCAGCTTTAAGAGCCTACCTGTTTGTTGTTGTTGTTGTTGTTAAGAATTTGTGTGGGTAAACATTTGGAATTTTTGCCCGGACAGCAGCACTTGGCATACTCTTCATCGATATTTAACTTGCCTATGTTTTCCCCAGCACCTCACAACTGCCCAGGCCCATGGAGTTCGTGGTCACCATGCTCTAACTGCCAACAGTTCCGTACCCGTGAATG
>JBCAUA010206442.1:0-10000 GCA_038406235.1 Peronia verruculata | reverse complement strand
AATATATTCACTCTCACCCGAGAAGTCTAAATGTCGGACTTCCCTATCCAGAGGAAGCCAAGGTACCGTTGAGTCTCTTTAAAAAATACACATTTTCGATCCTCGTGTTCTTCTATACCCCAGCTGGAAGACCTGCAAATCGAACCCACAATCTCACCGACGTGAGTTGTTTTCACCATGGAGCAAATGCCAAACCACATAACCACAGCGACCCACAAGAGCAGATGTCTAAAATAACAGCTTACCCGGTGGTTGCCCAATCACACACAAAACGTTATAGTCGTAATCACAATTTCCAGTGGTCGGATTGAAGATCAGCCCGCCTGTGCAAGGCCAATGGGAGGCTGTGCCGTATAGGCACAGGTAATAGTGGGAACAACTGTTGGGGTCAGCATAGTGCCCGCCGGTCACTTTGCCCACACAGGAAAATTCTGGAAAATTGAGTGACAAACAAAATTTCGTTGACATTAAAATCATTATGTAGCACTTTGACACTTAGAAACTATAGCTGATGACAATGTAGAATGACATCTATATGTGTGGTGCCATAATTGTCGACATATAATGGCTGTGATTCTAGTCAAATCAAATAAAGATCTGCCACTTTAGAACATGAATTACTATAATATCACTGTTTCGTCGAGGCATAAAAGAATAAGACTTTAACGAGTCGAGATATATAAATTATCCACAACCACATCATAATAATGATGGAAATTTAAAACCATTACAAACACAATAGTGTTATGTTATTTTTTTACCACGGTTGTGGACAGCTGAGATAACCACCACTTCAGGAGGTTGAAAAGCTTATAAAAACCATCATAATAATAATAATAATGACATGACTATGACTCTGTCAGGAAGCTGACAGTATCAGATGATGAAAGAAAGAGTATGACAATGCCACCTTTACATATGAAACTTGAATATACAATCCAATTAAATTTCAACAGCATACATATGAATAACTGCTGCAAGATAGAACAAAAGTACGACTACAACAAGATATGCAAGAAAAAAAAAAAAAAAGAACAAACAAGCAAGCAAAACTGACCGCCGACACCTGTAGTTGAGCTGTCTACACCTGTAGGTGTTGAAGTTGTATCTGCTGTTGTCATGGCTGTGCGTCCAGTGCAATCCACGTTGACGTCATGATCACAATAGGTGTAAGTCTCACTCCATAGCAGTCCGTCCTGACATCGTCCTCTCTGTGCCTCGCCGTACATGCAGCGGTAGTAGAATTGACAATCAGTGGGGTCAGCCAGGTATGTCCCTTCCACTAAATTCGCGCATGACACAGGCGGATCTGAGGAATAAAAAGAAAAGAGGGTGGTTTTTACACGACAGAGCCAGGGAAAAAAAGAAACATATTGTTATTGAAAGTTCTACACAACAGATCGTTTAAAAAAAAAAAGTGGGAATCATCCATAAAAATATCATCAGTACAGTTTGCGCAAAATTTGCTTGTGCTGACTGAATATTTTTTTCATAATTATGTGTCTAGGTTCAGTAGGCTATAAGTTTTAGCATACATTTCCTACCCACTCAAACCAAAAAGTGACGTAAATTCACGGCCGAGGCAGGGCCAGGGTAGTTGTTTTCTCTTATGTAGCTGAGTTAGTGTGAGAACACCGCGCATCCCTTTTCGATTCGCTTCGACCTCTGTTGTGCCCAATAAATTATTATCCAATGACATTAATTTTATCTCCGTTTCCAAAATAAACAATTAAAAAACAACAACAACAAAATCACACTATAAATGCGCAGGCACAGCGCTTACTCGTCCAATCGATCCGTTTCAGTCGAGTTTCGCGATCATAGACCGATGCATTGTCTTTGCGAATTCAATAAAAATGACTTTTATGACACAAGCTCACCCACCCTCACACACGCTCACATACCCACACACACACGTACACACAAGATAATAATCATTTCAATTTCTGAAAGCAATTTTTTTTTTTTTTTCAGAATCAACATTAGCTAGTTTTCCATTAGGGCTCAGTGTGGTACTGTCAAGGAGCTTATGCAATTATACTGGAGAACGGACTCATGACGTCGCCTTAACGAAACACCCTGTGTCTCGCGTGCCAACACTGGACGCCATTGCCATGGAGGCCTTGCTGTTTTGCTATGCTTGGTGTCCTTTACCACCCTCGGAGTTAGTCATTATTCTGATCTAGTGAATCTTTTCTTATAAACGAACGGATTCATTTTTTTTTTTTTTTAATCGAGAGCTACTGCAACGAAAGAATACAGCAGAATTGCAATCTCCAGATAATGATAGTATGAATTTCGTTCATTCCTGAAATCATAAACACATGAAGGGCGTTAACTAGTTGTCTTGCCCTCATGGGCATGGCTCCACACTCAGCATGTGTGACTTCATCAGTCGGCTCTCCAGTTTAAATAGTATAAGCTCCTTGGGTACTGTGCAAAAACAGTGATGCAGCCACCTGTCGTCTCGCCCAGCACACAGTAGACATTGGACGGCCAATCACAGCCGCTAACGACTGGCGAGAACTCAAAGCCTGAACCACAGGACATGTGGTAAGCCACTCCATTGCTGCACTGATAGTATTTGGTGCAGTCGTCCGGGTCTCTGTAGAGGCCACCGTTCACTTTCTGGTCACATGTGAAAGCTGAAGAGGGAGAGAGACATAATCCCGCAATGACGTTTATTACCATTACACTTCGTCAAAGTCAAAATGAGGAGGCAAGAGGTGATTTGATAGGTCTGATAGATGTAATGGTATGATGATGTGTTATGGTAACAGGAGTGAGTGGTTTGTTATAATTCTTAGTAATTGATGTTGTAGTGTTTAAGATGTTCATATTTTATGACAACAACGAGTCTGGCCGTCTAGGCAGTTCCTATTCTAAGCTTATTTTCATTTTTGTTTCGTTGTTGCGACATAGCTAGGATGTACTTTATATCAATTTCGTGTTCAAAGATGACCTTCAGTTTATCGTGTTTATACGTCAGCGTTGGCAGATGAGAACAAATAATAATAAAGTAGCAATAATAATAATAACAATAATTACAGTAATAATAATCAACAATGGTAAAGTTAATATGAAAGTCACCTGCCTAGAACTTACCATTTGCCGACTGTGAGGCTGTAATATGCACACGCAGGACTAGTGGAAGAAAAGAGGGGGGCGGGGCGGGGCGCTGTTATGGTTTAGCAAACAGATAAATCTACAGATGAATTAACTTGGATACTTGTATCACGACCAAAAACAAACAAACAATAATCTAGTGTAAAAGCTTTACGCCCTCCCTGGGTCGAGCTGTGCCTACCGACACTAACCAAGAACAAGTCCAAAGTGACAGCGATTAAATAGTGATGTTAGGTTGAAGCATTATTAATGATATGCCTGGATAAAAAGTTCTGCAAAAAGTGTAACTTCCCGACTATGTTTGACTGCACATGGGGGAGTTATGAATTAATCTCACGTGCTGAGACAAAACGCATATTCCCTCAAAACTCTTCCGAGAAAACGGGAATTTAGTTTGCAAATTTCTCTGTTGGAACAGCGGCAACTTTCTAAAGAATTAAGTGGAGCGATAGGTTGTTTTTTACACGTCCTTTGAAGAGGGAGGGAGTAAATAGTGGCCAAAAAGGCGTTTCATCGAAGCACGGAGGTAATAGAATCCTCTAATCATGACATATTGAAAAGATTAATATCTCCAATATCAAGAAGCAACACTGTTTGGAAGGGCATGGCTTCATCCTTCCATCTTCATTCACCCACTTCATTGTGCTGGAATTTGGACAAAACAAGAAAACGAGAACTTAAGCATTATTTGGCTGTGCAAAGACTGTTCTTGCAGTGAGTTTTGAGCACTGTGATGTTTTTACCTCACATGTTAATGATGCTAGATGTCTAACTGAATAATTATAGTCTTATGGGATCAGTTTCTGAATATTTCACAAAGAAAATTTAGGTCAGCGCTTAAACTCATCCTGCGTAAGTGCAAATCATATATATATATATTTGTGTTTCGATTTCTTCATTAAAAAAAGAAAAAAAAACACGGGAGGGGGGGGGGGTAGTTTTGTAGTTGACTTGTCGTTTGTTTTTTGTTGTTGTTGTTGTTGTCGTTAACACTTTATGTATGAAAACCCATGCAAGCTAAGATATATGAGTCTTTACATTGGTTATCGCAACTTTAGAATGAGTATTTTTTGTTAAAACGTCGACTTCAATAATAAATTTTCAATATTAGAGTTATATATTGTTCTGTATCTAATACAAAATGGATCATCGAATGTTAATTAATAGGCTATGTGCTTCGTATCGAAAGAGTTAATGTTTTGTACCGTCGCCGATAAGATGGTCAAAATCGAGAAAAGCCAAGTTCTACCAGGGATGTTTGATTAGAAATAAGAGGAATACAGAATGTTAGATTAATGTTTACTTGTAGGTAAAAACCATAGAAGAATGTATATATAAATATATTTTTTTTTTCTTTTTAAGTATAAAATATTTTTTGTGTGCTTTGAAGTCAGAAAACAGCAATAAGAAGCCGATAGGCTGTACAAATTTACAGTCTCATAAAAAAAAAAAGAGTCGTTTTATAATGAACACGATATAGGAGCAAAATATAATATAATATATTTTAATATATTATAGAGAACATTTATATAGAGCTTATCCCCGTACAGTACAGGCTCTAAGCGCCTATAAATGTATACATATATAATCTGCTAATTTAGGACTGTCGAGAGGTTACGGCGAATGTGGTGGAAACACGGTCAACACAATTAAAGTCTTTGACATCATTTGAAGTTGACACCACACTGCGGAACAGCCGTATAAATTTTCTGCAGCGGTCTGACTGAGTGCGTTTTAATTTACAAAATTAAAGCTTAGCTATCTGTAATATGTGAGATATAACACAAAGAAGAAAGACCTGTGACAAAAATTCCACAGCCCTCAGAAGATGTCAAGTCTAATAAGATTTAAGATGCATTATACCTTCTGATGTTAATAATTTTTCTCTGTTATTATTCCGCCATCTTTCAATATTTCAATTGATTCGATTTTTAGATAAAAATAATGACATCAGCTCTGTTGACCTAAGGCTTTTGCCACTTCTTGGCGTGAAACTTAAAACCCGTATTATATGCATGGGGACGATAACATTACTGGTGAGAACGATTACGGACATAGAAAGAGAGATGAGTGAAGCACTGGATGACTACTGTTTCAAAATAGAAAGATGTCTTGACTTGGAGTTAATGACCAAGAAATCATCGCGGAACAATGGACTTCGAGAAAAATAATTGTCTAGGTACATATATTTACATGCGCATATAATGGCATGTTGCACTTAACAAAACAAACAAACAAACAATAAAATTAAGTAATTTCTGTGAATAGGTAACCAATGTTCGTTCACATGCAGACTTATGCACAATAAAGAGGGAGGAGGGTGGGAGGAGAAATAAACAGTATAGGGGATAACAGCAAGGAGGATGAGAATTTTGGAAAGAGAAATGCTGAGTGGCTTAGGTCGGTTATTAGTCGAAAGATGTAGACACAGACAAGCACACAAAGCCAAACCTTTCAAAGTCTTGATTAGTTGGTTAGTCACTATATAAAACTGCTTTTATGAATCCCGTTATACATTGTAATGTAGATCCCTCAGGAAGATTAAAGAGGAACACAGATCTTTGTTGGTTAGCGAAGTTCAGCAAACTCACGGTATACAAATTCTTTGTTAATGAATTAAATGCTGTTGTTAGATACTACATGGTAGATCGCACTGCATGATAGCAGAAACCTTTAAAAAGTGTTGATTAGCAAAGGTTAACAAACTCACGGCAGACAAATAAGACAGCGTTCCAGTATCTCATAGCCTGGAAAAGTATACAACAAACATTTAAAAAATGCATGAACATCAGTTACTTAATAACTGGTTTTTTTTTGTTTTTGTTTTTTGTTTGTTTTTTTTTTTGTTTTTGTTTTTTTTTTGTTAATGAAAACCTACTATGTGTTAAGTATATATATATGTGTGTGTGTATACATTCTTTTTTTTTTTTTTTTAATAAAAAATAATGAGTCTGGATAATAAAGTTCCTACAAGACAACAGAAATATCCTTAAAATCAGACTGTTACCAGTACTTAATAATACTCTTTTGTTTAAAATCACATGCCTCTAAGCAAAATCATCAGAACTGACCTTTAGGTTATCATCTTTCGTGATTGGTATCTTGAATAAAACGTGAAACTTGATTTTCAGTGACAAAAGGTAACTGAATTATATCATGACAGGGTCCAGTACTGACTGACATTCTCCACCCGTCAGTAATCACCTACCACAACAAAACAAGAAATCTGAATCAGACAGTTCCTTCCTACACCGGATAAGGACAAACTGGATATTGGTAAAACAAGTACATATGCTAACAGGCCTATGTGTAATTTAAAAATATTTGGAACTGATTGCAAAACACTGGCGATGTGACTGCCGATTTTATTCCGCCTATACACATTGCCAGTGTGATACAGACCAGAAACCCACCAGGTTGTTATGTGGTGTAAATGATTTTAAATTGAATGTAATGTATGCCAAAAATTATAAGAATGCACTTTGGTGTCACTAACTTTAATGTCGTATATTTGTATTTATTTCAAATGAAGATGTAATTATACTATAAGCTGCGGACTGGGTATATATTCCAGTTCTTCTTGGTTGGCCACATAAGTTGACAAAGAGAGAATCGTTCGTTCTTACACTAAGAGAAATGATAAGCAGGGTAAGAAATTTAAAAAAAAAAAAAGGCCCGATCAGTTTTGTCAGACAGATATTTTTGCCAAGAGTCTGACAGCAATACTAAGAGTATTTGACCATGGAAATCTTCTTCTCTTTCATGTTGTGGTAAGTGGAATCACTTAAAGAGAACAGCCCAGGTCGTATTGGTTTACGTAGCAACCATAGGAAGGATTTCTGCTGTCTTTGTGATCATGCGGGCGCTGTGTGAAAGGATTTATAATACTCTCCCCTTACTATGGCTTCCTGCAAAAGTTAAGCGGGAATAAGTGCGGAGCAATGGGTATGGTCAGTTGACCGGTTTCAATAAAAAATAACAGTATAGAGTGACGATTAAAGAGTGCAGATGTTTTCTTTTTTGCATAGCAACATACACGTGAGGTAATGTGACCGGAAAGAACTTTTTGATGTATGATTTGGTACCATTTCTATCCTGGGATATTCCACAGTGATCGTCAGCCCAGACTGGTTAAATACATAATACTTCATTAAATTGAACTTATGAAAACTTTGGTTAAACAATGTAAGAAAAAGAATTGCCATTTTTGTTTGTTTACGTTTCTTTGTTTGTTTTCCAATTCCAGGGCCCGCCTGTTTTTGTATTGGCTGAACTCCGCCCTCCTCCCCGCCTCCCTCCCTTATAGAAGCCTTGCTGCCGACATGCTCTATTATTTAAGACTCGGCCTCTGTTCATGATCTTCCCTGTGGGATTAAAATTCCTAGCCTAACATGTTATTAAGTGCTGTAGTCCAGTTCTTGTGTCTGATTGCTCCTATCTACGTCTGATTTGTTGAGACCTCTGGAAGGCGAGGAGAACTTTAACATGATACATTTAGTTGTTTATGACATTTCTAACTTGTTTTGCCTTCGGAATTGAATACCCTCATAATTTACGTAAAACTCAAAATGCATCGAGAAGCAAAGAAACACAATTTATTAGGTATACGTAAACCTAATAAATTGTGTTTCTTTCTTTATTGATTTATTTTGAGACCAGGCATGCAAAAGGCACTAAATAATCAGACTCAAATTGTTGATTTTTATTTTTTTTTTTTTTTTAAATAATATATCCCCTGTAGCATAGATTAAACTAGACTTTGAATGCATTTCTAGTCTCTTCCCGAGACAATACGGAAAAGGTAGCGCAAAGCTAACCATGTAAATATGTCAGGTTCCTAAACAAAACAAAACAAAAAACATTATATATATTTATCGATCTAATACCCAATGCAGTTTCATTCCTTATATTTTATTGTAAAATATAATTATATGACAGGTTGCATAGTTTTCTAAAGTAAGGGCTGGGAGTCAATTGACAATTTAAGACCATTTTCTGGAAGCTGATATGCATGCAGTCGATAATTGAAGTGGTAGTCGGGTGTTGGTGTCAACGTTAGCTCTAAGTAAGACTTTCCTTTATCTGAGCACAGGGCTGTGCAAACAGCGACATTGTTATAGGCAAACCGTAGTCAACCCAATGGCCCAGTCAATCTAATAATAACTTTTAGTTTTCAACTTGCTTATAGGAACATGTATGAACTTCTTGAAGTAATACTTTTCACTTCTCTATCATGAAAATATGCTGAAGAAGACAGCAGTAAAACATTTTAGCGACTACACAACGGTTGTGATGAACATATAAGCGGATATTTTTAACTTTAAAGGGAATGTTTGTTTGAGCGGGAGAGAGCTGCTTTTGAAGACATTTTTTGACACGGCTATACACGCTCCTTAAACTTCCGTAAAAATCCCCCCCCCCCCCCCGAACACACACACACTTTATTCCGCTGTGAATATATATTATTATTACTATTATTTTGAATACGGAATGATCCATTTGAAAAATAAAGAACATCTATTAAAGTTAGTTATGATGGAAGCTGACAACTGTGCAAAGTTTTGATTTATTTCTGAAATGTCCCTGCAAAAATGTCATCAAATAATCATGATTTGGAATGGATTATAATATTGGTTAAAACCATGACTTTTTTCTTTTTTTTTTAATTACAGAACATACCATGAGTTAAGATTATATATGTGCAAAAGTGTTCACTTCACTGTGGATGTCGAGAGTTGTTTTTGCTCCGATAAGCACTCACTTAACCAGGGGTTGTTCCAAAATATGGAACTGGGCACCGTCCCTTTGGAGTAATAGAGGTAGTTTGATAAAGAACTTTGTGTGTATATGTGTGTGTGTGCGCGCCTGTGTGTGTGTCCGCGCGCGCGCGCGTGTGTGTGTGTGCGTGTGTGCGTGAGTGGGCGAGAGGTGGGCGGAGGTCTGGATCCAAAATCTATTGATTTAGTTTTTTTTTTTTTTTTGACCATTTCTGTCTTGAACTTCCCTGCATATTAGACCCATATAAAATGATGATGATGAAGAGGAGTCGGAGTAGGAGGCCTTTGTTCCCCTGATGAAGAGTCAATTTGACTCGAAAATTTAGCAGATACGATTAACATTAAAACCAAGCTGTTTATATAATGTTATTTGCTGTTTTTGTTTGAATTTGTTCAGTTGGTTGCCCGGTGAGATATACAGTCTTATTATATTTTATAAGATGATGCTACAGCTCGAAAATTTGCCAGAGTATTTATCATTAAGATCAAGTTGTTTATACACAAGTATGTTATTTGCTTTTCTTGAATTGTTTTGTTGGTTGCCGGTCAGACAGTTTTATTATATTTTATAAAATGCTGATGATGAGGATGATAATAATGCCCTGACGAAGAGCCGAGAGGGTTTTTAAAAAAAATTGACTTAGTGATTCGATTTCTGCCACATCCATTTTTTTTTTTTTTTAACATTTGATTAGTAATTGCCGGCAGACGGTCGTCCTAGAATTTAAGTGATGGTAGCGATGGTGATGCTCGATGATGTAATGGATCGTAAAATCCTTAGAGCCTGTATGTCGGGAAATAAACGCTATCTATATGAATGTTTTTTATTACCATTCATTATTATTATTATGACTGTAATTGTTATGACCATCAGTGAAAATGATGTAAGTTGACTTAAACATAAAGCTACTCACTGCAGACATCAACAGCAAGTATGAATATTGAAGGAGAGGCTAAGATCAAACTTACATCGATCTTTGTTGCTGGGATGACATTACTCTAGTTTGTCTCCCGATCAGTAGGCCAACAAGTGACAGACCACCCGCTGGTCAGAACAGGTCACCAGTGTCACGCCCTGGTTGTCTTTCACTTGCTCA
>JBCAUA010206333.1:0-21061 GCA_038406235.1 Peronia verruculata | reverse complement strand
ATAATAATAATAATAAATTACATTTATATAGCGCATTTCCCAAATTGCTCAATGCGCTTCACAAGGTGAGAGTACCGCACATGCACACACACAACCGCTCAAACACACACAACCGACCCAGACATCCGCAATCACCGACACCCGCTCACCCACACACAAACACACAATGACTTCGCTAGCCTAGGAAGAATAAGCCTATTCGAACAATAAATGTTTCAATTTTCTAACACCCGATCTGGGACCAACAGAGAAATTATTAACAGCCAAAAAGTAGGAAATCCTACTAAAGTAGAAAATTTGACATTTCTGATTTCTACATAGAAGGAAACAGTGGTCAAAGTATTATCAACTACAACAACAATGCCATTCTCTGCATTTCATTTTAGTATTTTTAGTCAGTGATTACCGAGCTATGCGGGATCACCAGAACCACTCCGCTGTTGTGCATACAGCCGAGCACACGTGCCACATGTGACACCAGCCACAACGCAATTGCACAAGTAAACAATAACTATTGCTTCAATCATTATTTATATCAACTTCCCTTTCATCACTGACATCGCAGTTGACCGCGGATTTCACACTAAATATTTCCGTGTTAATTGACTGAGAGGTTGCTAATTTCGGCTGCCATTTACCCGCTCTGCCTGCAGGCCTCAACTAGAGAAAACTGTTATAAAGGTAGAGAAAGAAAATAGCTGGCCGATCCATTCTCTAAGGAGTAACAGCAAGCCAGGCTTGATTAAGTCGTCTAGTGGAGAGGGTTGGGCTGGAAATGGATCGGATTTTCAAATATATACGTCACTACAACAACGAGATAAATTAAAAGTCAATAGAAATCTCTGAGAGCCCGCTATTCTTGGTTGCCTTCGTCATTAATCTCAATGAAGCGCGTAGGAGTTGATGACTTGATGTTCATTGTTAGAAAAAAAAAGGGGGGAGGGGGGGGGGGGGGAAGGGATCTTGATTTCTGAACTGGTTACAAAAATAAACAGCATTGATGAAGCGAATGCTATGCCGCCACATGGTCGCAGGTGAGAGCCAACTGAGCATCACGGTCAGCTTCTGATGTGTGTGTCTCAATACCAGGGCTTGGTGACAACGGACGACGCGATGTGAAGGCTGGCACAATGAAGACAGTGTGAACATGCCTCTCGTCATCATTATCTTATTTTCTTACCATCGTCCGTTTCTCTTACACACACACACTCTCTCTCTCTCTCTCATACCCTCTCGCATACACACATAATACACAGACTTTAGATTAGCGTTTTCCATACATTGTGGCTTTGGACAAACTCTAGAACACGAGCTACAAAGGTGACTTTCAACATGTTATCATATAATAGCATTTAACTGTTTATGAGAAAGCACAGATCTTAGAATGTGAAAAAAAAAAAAAAAACTGGGCGACGTTCAGGTTCTCTTGAACTGAAGTACTAAAACCCGGAGACCGTCAGCACGACTCGACCACTGGCACAGTGCACGCCCTGAACAGTTCAATTTGCAGCTAGAAATGGGCCAATCTATGCTGAACACTGGCCACAATCTTCTCTTTACCATTCTAAAACAATCAACCCATTAACTCAGGCTAATGGCCTGAACTGGCGCATTTAAGAATATCATATATTGAGAACGGAACATAATTCCATAATCATCTAAGCATAAACATGACCAATATTATTACTTCAACCATAAAATACCTATTTTGAGAATATCAGCAAAGGATCCCCGATTTGTCTTGAACTCTTTGGGCAAAATCCATAAAGTATCTGGAAACTGATGTGTGAACAGTTCCGTTGAGACGACAACCTTGTAGCCATGGAAGTTGCACTATTCCCACCCGCTGCATGATTATAATTCAAACTTACAGTCAGCGTTCTAAGTTCTATGTTCTGGCCTACCTTCTATGCTACATGACCTTAGGATCGTGCATTTCGCTTTGCCAAAACTATATTTTGTTCTATTTGCTCCCTTTTATCGTTCCAATGCCCATTCGGTTTACATGAAAACAAATACAATAAGAATTAGTTTTTTTTTTTTCTCTTTATTTCTCCCGGTGAATGAATGAACACGTCTATTTTTTATTTGAGCATATCTGGACTTTGCATCCTCTATGGTAAACATTTAGCAGAGACCGATATTATAACTGACTGTCCGCAAACTTCAAAACCGAATTGAATGCCACGACTCTATCACTTATATTTGTATGCAGAAAGTAATCATGTCTGCGTGAGTAAAATACAATATACACATAAAAACACGATGTCTCTTGAGATGGGACGTATTCGAATTTCTAAAGGCAGAAAAACTGGCCACATTCAGAATTTTCTAAGATCAATGGCTGTTCTCATAAGAGCTGTTTTTTCCAAATGACAAAATTCCTTCCTGAGTTTGGTCTGGGCTGCTGTTGTTTGTGCTGCCTGAAGTGTATTTCTCGATTAGACCCTTCGTCTGATATGATAGAGCCTAAGTATTTGAAAATTTTGAACTGTTTCTAATTCTTGGCCTCTGGCATGGATGTTGTGTGTTATGTCATTTGACGTTGTTGGTCTTTTCAGTGTTGATTTGCACTCCACATACTGTGGAAGTTTCATCGACAGTATTCACCAGATCCCGAAGCTAGACCTGGACAAATTATTTATATTTCTTATGGTTTACACACGCAGTAGCAGAACCAAATTATCGAACTTCCAAGGACATTTCAGAACTTTCAAGAATCACTTTCCATTCCTCCGATGACACAAACTTGGCTGACAATTAATTTGGGTCTACAGAAAACTTACGCAATCTTATATTTCTGTAACTGACAGCTCGGAAATGATAAAAAAATTGTGCTTAGTTCACTAAGCTGTTTTCAATGAAGCTTTCTTTCACTGATCATTCCTTCAGGCAAATGAACAATTTAAAAGGAAAAAACAAACAAACAAACAAAAAAGAAAAGGAAAATCATAAACAAACAGATGGAAGGGGGAAACAGTGTGTGTGTGTGGGGGGGGGGGGGGGTGGAGTTCAGGAACATCTATGCTATCGCTATACGTCAAAACCTCCGACTTTTTTTTTTTTTTTTCAAACATTCAAATTCAAAGCCAAGAATTTTAAGATGATAAATAAATGGCTGCTCCTCTTTTCCTTATTTGTCCGTAATTAAAGTTCCATTTAACAGAACAAGGCCAAAAAACGAGGCTGGTGTAGGCATAAAATATTTCCAGGCTGACTTAATGCATGATGGCATGCATGTTCGTTCGTGAGCAATACCAACGACATTCTCATCCTCTGACTTAGGAAATACATACGTGATTATTTACATTTTTTCCCCCATTTTTTCATCTGAAAACACGTGGGTTACCTGTAAAACATTCTGACGTAGACAAAATAACCTTGTGCGCTTTTTCCTCACGTGCGTTTTTTTTTTTTTTTTCAAATTCCGATGATTTCCCCGCGCGTTTTCCTGACCTCGGATTCTGGAGTGAGTCCTATCACTTGTACACATGCAATTGGGGAAAGCGGGGGTGGGGGAGAATGAAACCGAGAGAGAGAGAGAGAGAGAGAGAGAGAGAGAGAGAGAGAGAGAGAACGCAAAAAAAAAAAAAGGGTAACAACATGATGAATGCATGAATGACGAGATCGTACTGAGGATAAAAAGAACCAAAATGGTGAAGTCAACAAGCGCAAATCTAAACTGAATGACTATGTTCTAATCCCACCGCTCACACAACTCAGATATTCTTGGAAGGCGTCACTGATAGTTTGGTGTTGGGTTATGACGGTCATTGTGGCCCGAGTTATTGTTATTAAAATGCTACTGATATCCATGGCCGTGCTATTTCCAAACTAATTCTGGCGAAAGAATTCTGTGACGTGATACTGCTCGGCCAACGAAATAACTGATTACTTTCGCAGTACAAACCATTGACAAACAGTTTCTTTTATATGTTGATGTATAGCGTTTTCAAGGCAAAAGGAGAAATGGAATGGCCACTCGATATCCTCAGATTTCTATTTCTATTCATTATCAGATATCTCACCTTCATCTCTGAGATTTTGTTTTTCAAACGCAAAGTTGTAAACAAGAAAAATCTGGATTTAGAGATGGAGGAGGGGGAGATGAATAGTGCCGAAAACGTAACAACAGGTTCATAGTTCACGAATGCATGTATGAAGAAATCCACGCAAATGACTCAGGCTTCAATCATGCACCTGTACAGCAATGCAACTATTTTGAATGTGCACGCGTATGAGTCAGAAGGTGAGTAGAAAACACCCTGGAAGCCAAAATAGAGTGTCAAGTATATGGAACGCGGGGCGCCAGATTAAGATCGGGTACGGGGGCTCGGCTTTGTCTCCTCTCCACGATTCGCTCCTTCTGGCTTCCGTCTTTACTCCCACTTCTCTTCTTTAAACCTCCTTTCGATTCCGATGACTCGGTTACGCAAGAATTTTTCCGACGGAGTAAAGATGCTGCTCAGGGAAAGAAAGAGTAAAAGAACCAACCAGAACGTTTAACAAATGGAATCTCTCTCAATGATAAATTCTGGAGTTCTTGTTGTCATGTATGTTTTCTCATTTCTTTTGTTTTCTCTCTGTATTGTTTTGTTGCATGTATGTGTTTCTATTTTGGGAGATGACGATGCTGGTGATTTTCAGAATATCCAGCAAAGTAAGGGAAACAAGAACAGGCGAAACAAAAACGCTGGGCGATGTACAAGAACAATTTTTAATTATCAAAATAATCAACCGCCTAAAACCCTGTTTTCCATAGTCAAGCTCCCTAAAACAGCGTGCGGTTAAAATCAGACTTGTACGTATGGTATGAGTGTAGGTGCATCGTGCGATGACTATGTGCGCGTGAGTACAAGCTGTATTCCCAACACCTCACATCTCGACATATGACGTATTTCTAAATTCTACCTGCCTGATGTATGACATTGATAGGTTACGCGCACTCGACGAGGTGAGTAGCCTGGCGTATTGTTTTCGCCATTCCTGAGGTCGCCAGATATTTAGGTGAAGTAACCAAAGCGTAGAGGATAATGAGTCATGCTTCATGCATCTCCTGCCTAACACTGAGTGAATGAATGAGTGTCTCGGGGAACTTCGGAATGATTCACAGAACCATTGGGTCAGAATACTCAAAGATGTCGATTTAAAAATATCTAGCACGTACATTTTATATACGTCCAAAATTCTCTTCCCCCGGTTCCTGTGAGGACTGTAAGCCCAGGATGACGATAAAACTTTATGTGTAGAAACAAATGGTTAATACGACTATGCCACTGGACACTGTGATAAAATCAGACGCTCTCACCTCCTGGTTCACTGAACCCATGATTACGGCGACACTGAATGTGAGATACTGTCGGTTGTGCTGCAAGGCCGTTTCCTGTGAATTCGCTTTCCCTTTTTGTTGCTTTTGTGGTTTGACAGATTGGGACAAAAACATAACTACAATAACATCATCTGAACATTATAAAGAGAGGGCCGTTTGCTGTAAAAATTTTACACCCTTTATGTTTTCTTGTTAAAATTAGCTGAACAAACTAGTCACACGCCTACTGATTCATAAAGCGAGCTAAGGCAGGCAAAGATCTGGACATGATTTAGGTGAGAAAGTAGGCCAACATGAGCTCACGCTAACGGAGTCTTCACCTTCCCGCAGCCTCACTTTTTTCATGCCCTTCTTTCTCTCTTTTCTTTTCTGGCTTTTCCCACGAACGGACTGGATTTTTGGCAGACAGGCAGACATTCATCTCATGCCGTAAACGATAACACTAGAACCTCTCGCCCTTCATCTTTTCTCTCTACCTTGGTGCCAGCCGCATGTAAACTCCGCTTCTATTTTTACGCACGCGCCCTGCTCGTACTCATTACGCAAGCACGCAGCAATGTAGAAGTCTACCTGTTGCGAAATTATGCATAGAGTTTGGCTATTGCTCACGCTCAAAGAATGCAAATATCTGAGGAATACCCTGATGGTTCAGATGTATGGCATGCCCAGTATCTCCGGGAGGGAACAAGTGGGTTTGCAAGGTTGTGCAACACGTAAACAAATGACTTGTGCACCTGATCTTGCATACACATGCACTGGAGTGAGCCAGACAACTCACACGTAAAATTTTTCATTCTTAGTAATCATCTCAAGACTGGAATGTTCCATTTGGCCAAAACAACTCAGCAACAAAGACCACCACAACAAGAGCCACGCAATACATAATATTTTTATATATTTTATGAATCCATGCGTATTGCGCGTCTTCGGAACTAGTCCCAATTTTGTTGGACTAACAGTTCGCACCAAGTGCTATATCGTTGGGTAGCCATCCGCCATAACCGTCAATTCCAATCAGTCCTTCAATGAAGAAAACTGACATGACACTTTGATCGTACTTCTGGCCGATTATCATGAATAACTCTCACGAGCAGAAATGTTACAGAATGCACTGCAGATAAATAGAATTTCCATTCACGAAGGAATTTACGTCTGTTTTGACGTCTGCTTTCTCTCTCCTTCATAATCTTTCCGGGTGCCCTCTGGCCTGCAGCGACTTCTACGATAACTTATTCATGCGTGGCACTTAGAGCTGCACAAAATAGATTTTCTAAACGGTGGCTTTCATTCCTTTCCTTCAAGACTTTGATGAAAAAGATGTTAAAAAAAAAACAAAACAAAAACGTAGCTTTGGCTTTGAAAGTAAGTTAAAATACGAGGGAAAGCTAACAATGGAAAAAGATACGATAATGCGTCACAGGGCTGACATCTCCTCACAAAACCTTTTAGTAATAACAAGGGGGAAAATAAGTAATCTAAGGCATAAATTAGTACAAAATCGGTGACTTTTCTAAACTGCCTCGATCTATCCGCGTCGTCCTTGGCATAATGCGCTAGGCCTATGAGCAAGGGTATACCGTATAGATAACGTTACGAATTTGTTAAGCTAATGAGAGTTTTGAGACCATGGCCCTCAAACTGTCGAGATCTATCGCGTCATAAGAATGACTGAGTTTTCCTCTCTTTGACATAAATCATTTACAAGAAAATCGCAATATTAGCAACTGCGGCCTTAATGTCGTCATTTAAAACAACCAAAAAAAAAAAAAAAAATCGTAACGATTACAACAAATCTTTAGGGACTGGCAGCCGTAATAGCGATCTGGAGCTCTAAGGACAATTAATGTTTCCCCAAAATGCATCACGGAAATACTGAAGACAATCAAAATGGTGTTTTCTATACCCTTTGTGAACGAAGTGCTCGGCTGGTGAGGAACGGATCTAGCAACTTAAATATATTATATTATTATATAGAGAGAATACGATGCATGGCACAAAAATGTATCTTCTGTCTACGCATGCAAACTCATTGACCTAAATCTGAATTTGCTGAATGTTACACAATAGTTAAGTATGAACCACAGTTTTTTAGTTTTCATTACAATGCATTTCACCCGCCAGAAGTAGCCGAAGATAAAAGAGGATAAAGAATGATTAACAAAGCCATCTCAATGTTGAAATGAAGTGAAAACTGATAGACAGCATGCATTACCTTCGGTATATTGAAAAGTATGTGCATACTTATAACAGACAACAACGCCAAAATGAACAATTTGTGTTCAGATATCAACTCCATGGACAAAGACAACTGTTCCCTCAATGACACATTGAAAGCATACATGGCTATTCCGATGACTAGACAGAAATTTCACGTAAAGCAGATCAGTTTAAAAAAAAAAAAAGATCGTGTTCACCCTGCGTTGCGCCATCCACGACGATGCACCATCGCGGAGCGCTGCAGTCCAACGTGGTGAAGTTACCCTTCCTGACTTTTATTATGAGACAGGGAAAATAGAAAAAAAAATCTGCAGATGAAAAGAGCTGCACATTTTTCGGCGGGGTGGAGGAAGCACTAGCTGAGCTCCCGTGACTTTGAAAAATCCCACGCGTTATCGTTTGAATACCCGCCAGGAATGTCTTATCACAATGGGACCATAAGCTCCTGTCATAAAGCCGGGTCGAAGGTCGCTGGGCGTTTCCGTTCTTGTCGTGATTCCGTTTCTTGGTTTTTTTTTTTTTTTTAGTGAAGAGGAAAGAATTTGCATACGCCTGGAGTGACAAGTGTCTATTTTGACCCCGGGCAACACAACGAAAAGGTCCGATACAAAAATAAAACAAAATAAAATCAAAAGAGGTGGGAATGGCTAAGGGGAGGGGGGAGAGGGAAGCTTGCCTTCCGACTTCATCACGATCTGATCAGTACTATGAGTACTAAGAGGACGTTGAGCATACATAGTGCGACTTTTCAATGCGTTTAATAACCCTCGCATTTGCGTGCGATGCCCGCGATAGACCAAAGGGGAGTCATCAATGCTAGTGACACTGACACCCAGAGCCACTATGAAAGTCTACGCATCCGGAATTTCACGTGATATTTGTAAGGCATTACTTAAGACCCCCACACAAATTATACCTCCAGTACCTCATCGTCATTCCCATCTCACCTCTATCCAATGTAGAACAGATTAGGTAAAAATCCGAATACAATTACAATGCACCGCTATATTCCAATCTTACATTATTCCCCCCTCCCCCTCCCAAATAGCTTTTTTTTAGGGGGGGAATATTCACCATACATATTTCTATTGACGGCCTACACTATCCTTGGAAACATTATCTCAAAAACAACTTTTGAGGCAACATAAGAAATCCCTGTCCAAAAACAAGGGTGTAACAAAGACAGGGTAGGGTTTCGCAAAGGTCAGGTCGGAAACACATATTATACATTATGTGTCTGACTCTACTGTTATCAACAGATCCAGGCCTGCGTACGCACGGGAACTTACTGAGCATGAACTGGACTTTATACGTGACGATTGTCGATTTCCTGTAGCTCGCAATCTCGACCAAGTAATTCCTTGCAGTTCGATCTTCTTTTACGTAGAGTGGGATTAGACTGCATACTTAAAAGCTGGTGGTGCGTTTGTACTTGAAGATGGGGGAGGAGACACGGGAATGGGGAAGGGAGAGACGGGGTGGGATAGAGGAGAAGAACGACTACCGGTCCACCCCATGCCAGAAATGTTATCGTTTATCGGATTAAAGACTTTCAATACTTGTACTTTGACACTGCTGGAGGTCAACATTCCAACAGTTTCCATATAAACAACAAGCTCTCCGCACCCTTGTCTCGCCCACCTGCCTATCTGATAAGTATTGCAAAGCAGATATTGGGGATATGTATAATGCATTACGAGACGACCAAGAAGTATAGATGAATCTGGTGACGCGGGGAATAGACAGTGAAAGCTGCACTCCACAGTTCCGGGCCACGACTCAACCTTTTAACCCCAAAAGGGGCAAGGCGTCGATCTGATCAAAGATCCCAAGACAGCTTACCATACTCAGCTAGTAGAATTCTCTTACAAAACAACATAAAGAACAATAACAAGGTATTCACTTCTTTTCAACTTAAACTATAAAATTTCATTCCTTTAGACATGAATACGAACACCATCGGAGAAACCACCCTGACAACTTCCGTAGTCTCTATCGACATGTTCAGAGTTAAACTGTTCAGATCGTGCTTCCCATATCAGCCGAAAAGGTCTCAATCATTCATCTGGAATATACACCTGACAACATACTGCATGTGTGTGTATGTGCAATTTGTCAAAGCCCTAAATGGCAAACAAGTCATTTTGAATTTCTGACACAGCTCTCATTATCATAGGGGGCAGGGCCGGACTGGCTCGAAAAATCGGCCCGGGAGTTTGCTCTTTTAAGCCATGGAGAATTTGTTTCATCCTACTGTTCTTCTTCTTTTCCTCCTTCTTCTTCTTTCTCTCTCTCTCCCTCCGACCGACCGGCCTACTGACCTACCGGCCCACTGACGCACCGGCCCATCGGGAAACTCACAAACTCCAGAGTAGCCAGTCCGGCTCTGACAGGGAGGTTCAGCACCACCAATCACAAACCGACGTCATGCAAATTCTTACAGAAAAATGGAGATCTGTGTCTTGGAAATCTGTCTTCCTTCCATGAGTATCCTGCAAACATTTTGGGCAGATCAATGAACTGTTCCCTCCCACTTGCCAGGAGACCGCTGTCAAGCCCAAGTTGCCCATCTTAGATTCCATGTTTCTATTTAAATTGCACTGCAGGTCCATCTGGACATGAAAGCCTTAGCACTGAAAAGTCTAACCATTACAGAAAATACTTGAACTGGTTATCAGTGCCATCAAATACAGTACACGTATTTGCTAAATCAGTATTTCACTGAAAAATATGAACTAATTGAGATTATGGGTGCTGAGGACTATTCTTGGAACAATATAACACTCCAATATCACTCAAACGTTACGTTTTGTGATGCACCAAATTTTCTTTCCTTCTTACATAGGTGTGGATTGACTTCTCATTAGTTGATTCTGATAATCTCCAACATTTGCCGTGAAATCAAAACATCAAAAAGTGCCTGGAATACAAGAGAAAAAAATACAGAACAAAGGAATGAAAGAAAAAATAGCAAAAAAGAAAGAAAAAAGAAAGAAAGACAGAAAGAAAGAAAAAGAAAGAGAAAGAAAGAAAAAAAGAAAGAAAGAAAGAAAGAAAGAAAGAAAGAAAGAAAGAAAGAAAGAAAAACCAACTGCTAATTTGAAATTATGAACTGGGGACAGTCATAGTTTTTCCACAATAAAAGAACAGGCACAGCATTTTAGGATGCTTGACAAAAATGACAGATAACCACCTGCAGGTTTGGAAAATAAAATCCCACAAAGTCAGGCTATTATAATACCTTCCCTTGCAGCGAGCTGGCAGACCTCAAGGACATGGCGGTAATTAGAGTATCAGTGGGACACAGCTTTCTTTATCAATGCCCAGGGAAAGGCCTACTGCTTGACACTGTCTATGATGTCAAAAAGCTTTGCTTATACGGTAGTTCAAGCCAGAGAGTACTCAAATTTCAAACCTATGTGCACCAACATTCACCTCCATGTACGATACGAGAATCAATATTCCTTTCCACAATCTCTTTTTTCCTTGTCCTCTATTTCATGTTTTTTTCTCAGTTCCAACAATTTCCTACACACGCTGTGTTCCTGGGTGTGAGAGGATATACATGTGTATGGCAGCAAGAACAATTTCCCATTGTTCTATTATTAATCATTAAATTCATCCTCAGGCAATCAATTTGTCAATGAGTTTTCAATGGCTGGCCTGGGAACTTACAAAAGGTTTTCAAGAGACTGCTACTGAAAGTGAAAACAAACAAAGAATGTCTATTCTGTGCCACTGGAAAAAGCTATCTTCTTAAAGTACTAGGCAATACAGGGTTGTCAATCTGTCTCCATGAAAAAGTAGGAAAAGTTCCTGGCATACTCTTTAGCACCACATAAAACGACTTACGTTAATGATAAATAAGACGGGATTTGGGGCCAAAAGAGAAATAACTGACAGCCAAAAAGTTGGAAATCATACTAAAGTAGGAAATTTGACATCCCTGGCATTATTATAGGTGACACTTAGATCTTCATTCTATGCCTGAACAAGAAATGAGGACAAAATGCAAGCGTTATAACAAAACTTGACCCCCAGTTTGTGATGGTGTGGGCCTTAGGCTGAACACCAATCTTCAGCTACTGGCTCTCATGACAAATGGACTGATATGAAGATCCTGCGGTAGATGTCCACATATGAAATGATACGGCAACCAACTTCACCTTCAGCACAGCAGGTGTAAAACTGAATACAGCTAAAACACATTTCCTGTTCCTTGTCAACTAACAAACAAAAAAGCTGCTGGTGTTCCTTATCTTACTTTACACTGTCCCACACAGGTGGACTTGTGTGTTATTGAAACATGTGATGTCCATGGAGTGAGGGAATAAATGACTAGCACATTATTATTGTATATACACACTTACAGAAAGCATAATAACACACTTATAGACAAAAGATATGCATGGGTGAGATGCAACAGTTGCAGAAATGGTAAGAGTGTGTGCAAAGTACATGTCCATATTTGGAAAAAAAAAAAAATGATTGCAGCTACTGCAGTAACTTTTTCATTTAACATGCTTTGCATGCGGCAAAATGCCTTGAAGGCCGGGGATCTAAGGGGGATAACTGAACTTAAGTTTTCTAAAATGTTACTGTGTTTGCTAGTTCCCTCGGATTCTCCGCCCTTTCTTTCTTGAGTGAAATATTCTTAAATAATTTGTCCCTGGACTAGAGCACCAACATAACGTGAAAAAAGTTTAGATATTGGGGGATTCTCAGTACAAAAGAGTGCACTCTGAAGCTAGAATTATGCACTGTGGTAAAACTCCTTTCTTCCAGAAGTTACGGCTTCACTAAGAAATATGCCACTTGAGAGGCAAAGGAAATGTAGAACGTTTTCTTCTGTGACTTTCTACCTGGAACTCTTTATATTGTTTACCTTTCTGATACTTCTCAAAGCATTTTCTCTTTACCATACTGATTTTTTAAATTTCATTGCTATTTTGACAAAAAATGCCCTTCTGGTGGTGTATGTCACCAGCAGGCCAAGGTTTTTACATAAAACCCAACATGAAGCACAGGACTATCTTAAGATTTTATTATTTAATAGACATTATTTTGGTGCAGCAGTTCTAAAAATACCTTCTCACCACAATCTGCATGTAGATAATAGAACAATTATTTACAAAACATCATAAAGATGTACTTTTCCATGTACAGCAAGTTGTAAGACTTAGTGAGCTCAGGCTGAAAAGACATTCACTATGATAAGAGATGATGAGACAGGAATAACAACAAAAATAACACTGTACAAAGAGGATTTTGCATGCACTTTCTAGAGAGTAAAGTCCGAATTATTGACTGACCTGAGGTAAGCTCTGAGGAAGCTCCATGACCTTGCATTAAATGAGGGGCTGCTAGCTGCGTAAATGCTGTTGCTCCTTCCTTTTTAATGGAGTGATCCTGATCTGCCGGTCTCGGCAGCTGAATCCTACCGTCCTGATGCTGCTCCACATTGCGATAGGAAAATGTTGCATCATTCTGAGAAACTAACTGCCTGTCCTGTTGGGCACTTTCTTGCTGCAAAGTTGAAGATGTTGCTGAATATCTGGCATTATCCTCACTCCGATCAGAGAGGACTATCTGTCGTAATAGTTGGTCCCTGCCACCCTGCCCTTTTCCATAGTGATCATCAGACATGGCAACATCTGAAATAATCAGTAGATATTGAATATACATATATATTGCTTCCACCATTTCATTGTTTCTGAATATTAAATAAGTATTAAGACCTATAGGTACAGCAATATTTTCAAAGTAGAACTTCTTTTCTAGCTTAAGCTAAAAAATATATTTACAAGTAGAATGCCGTATTATATGAGATGCAATACAATGAAATCTGGCCCTCATCAAACTGAGACAATTTGAAAAATCATTTGTTTTTCAATAGAGAATGAAATTTTTCTTCATAGAACCCTTCTTTTTCAATCTAAAAATGCATTTCAGAGTTAAATTTCTTGAAACAGACTGAGTAAAAGCCCAAAAATTGTAATTTAGTGACATGGCCTAATAAGAGTGAATGAGGATGAATATAGGTGATCTGTCATTTTCTCACTAAATTCAGCTGCAATAAGAGGTCATCCCAATTGTCTTTTATTGCCAATATCGTGACTTGTACTAGAGGTAGAACAAACATTTTTTTCACACACAGAAAGGGAAATGAATAATCTTTACAGTGATACCAATAACTCATGTTCAGATTTTGACAAAAGCCTAATTTCACTATGTCACATCTCATATAACAATATTGTAACTTTTAAACATCAAACCTGAACAAATTGAATCTTAATTCTTTGCTTCTCCTCCTCTGTCCCTTCCAATCTGCTGTTGTTTCTATGCATGTGTGGCAAGTTTTAAAGGCATCATAGCTATGCTGATCTATTCTCCAAACTTCTGGCAGGCCTTCTCAGCACTATTACGGACGAGATCTGATGATTAAAACTGACTCTCACTAACAGATTCCTGTCGATTTTATACAGTGGAACTATGATTTTGAACTATACCCTTGTGTCACTGACTGATAATTATTTAATGAAAACAGCTCAAATGTCACATGTGCAATCAAAGAAAAACAAGTTTCTCAAAATGAAGGACAAAAACTCTTGCCAAAGTAGTATGCTCAGTATGTAACTTATTACATCATTGTTGCCAGAAGGGCAGTTTTTATGCAAATATAATGAATTTTCTATAGTTGGAAAAGACAGGAGTCATGGTCATCCAATACAACAGAGGGGACGATTTCCAGCATATATGATATCCTTCTAGCCAATTGTATAAATTTCTGATATCATCAGTTAAAACAATTCCATTGAAATCAATGTACATGATTATGAGCAGACAATGGGAGACAGTTCCTAAATTGAGTGAATGTTGATGAAGGCATAATAATTACACTAGAGAAGCCACTCTATAAATAGTCACATTTATAAGTTTGTTTGTGTTGGGGTTTAATGACACATCAGCACAATTATGGCTATACTGTGTCAAACACGGTAAGATACATTTACACGTCAAGAAAAAGAGAGGAAAGAAAGCGGGATAGAAGACAGGAGCAAGGAGAGAAAGAAGAGATGTATCCCCTGGAATGTCGAAGATGGCGCTCCATGGGAGACACCCCACTGATGGCCAGCTTACACTGTCTGCAGGTGGAAGCAGAAAACCTGCTTACAAACCAGAAGCCCCTATGGGGAAGTCACATTCATAGGAAGTAATAATGGGGAGCTCAAATAAGATGATAAGGTTACTGAAGATGATAGTAAAGTACAACAATATGATGAACAGCACCCTCCACAAAAATGTTATTCACCCATGCAAACTCAAAGTTGACACCGCACTGCAGACAGACAAGCTTGGTAGTAGTTGGTTGCTCATCTTGCTCTACGCAAAGGCACCATCTTTCTGCAGCAAAGGTCCAGATCAGTCCATACAACAAATCATTAGTTGAGCACAGTTTACAATATCATGGCATTGCACAGGACTAACTAGAGTTATAAAGATTGTACAATTAATCTTATAGCTTACCCTGAGCATTAATAAACATGATTTTCTGCATTTGCAAGATTGAAAATGCTGCAGAAGTCGTATGAAAAAAAGTATTTAATTCATGACATAGGATTAATAAAATAATGGGACCCGTACTGACATAGCTCTATGACTGGTAAGACAGTGTTCGACAATTCTATTATTGTCCAATTTTGCTGGCAATTCTTCACAGTAATAGCCAAGGTCGTGTAATTTTTGAGTCATCAGATCTGCATTAAAAAAAGATCAGTATTACTTCTAAAATCCATAATTTGTTTTCCTCTGATGAATAAACTATCTTACAGTGAGTGAAATAAAAATCTTAATGCTGTTTCTCCTAGATTAACATTCTTCGCTATTAACTTGTAATTTTATAATCAGCCCTTCATCGTCACCATTTCTGTGAATGTAAAGTTAAGCACCTATGACTATGAGACTCATCTGACAATCCTGTATAGTTGGATTCATGGCTGATTGTATTCCTTGGCAAGCAAATGATTCAGAGTTTTTATGCAACAAGCGCCCTTTGCATCCATATGATTCAAGCCAGGAATGGGTACCAGCAATAAACAAAACTATCAATACAGTGAAATACAAATATCTTGAGTTCCTACGACCAGAAATCATTGCTTCTTGTAATATAACATGTCCTTGAATCTATTTCTCTGTCTCTATGGATCGGTGAAGAATATTTACTCAGTACAATATTCTATGACTAAAAAATGGGAATGAAGAATTTCGAAGTACAACTCAATCTCTTGATTTTTAAAGATAAAGATTTCTGAAGAATGAATGGGCATCAATGATCATGTCGAACCTTAATTTGATGGACATGTCAGAAGTCATGACAATTCATTCATAACAGGGAAACAGGATGGAGGAAAGAATACACCACAGGGTAGGACACAGATATGGAATCACACAGTACAAGGAAACCACTTGGTCTACTCTACAAATCAAGTGCAAGATGAAGACAAATCAATGAGACATTCAAAAAGAGCTGTATCTAAAGAGGCCTTCATCTGCTCCCTCCCCTCCTCCCAACCATATCTCATTCCCAATGATAACTGGCGATAGCTGGCAATCCCAAGCAATATCTGTTGGAGAAACAATCCATATCCACATCCATACACACATGCATACCAACACACACAACCAGAACACACGCGAACCCCTCCTATGGGGCTCCACCCAATTAGATGTCTTAAATATCCACAATCCATTCATCAGTATACTGCCTAGAGCTGATCCCTCAGAGTCCAAAGAGAATATCCCATAGCCTAGCTAGGTTGGTGAGGAGATAGAAAACCCAATTCACTAAATCCAGCAGATATCTTTAAGAGGAAACCTGACCTTACCAGAACATACTGGATTGGACACCGACAAAGGGAGTGGTAACAGAATCTTTTACCAAGAAAAAACAAGAACAAGACAAACAGTGATAAAACCATTAACTTCATTAACAAAGAAGCGACAAAAACAGCCTGATTTTCCATCATGCTCAGTTGTTGACTTGCTAATCTTAACCACTTCACTGCCAACAACAGTATGAAATATGTCCAAGAGGCAACCTGTGTGTTAAAGGACATATGCGGCAAACCCTGGCCCCCTAACTCTTAGCCTTTTATCTCATGTGCCAACCAGTGAGCAATATTTTGTGTCTACATGTTGAATCTGTTGGACGAGACTGCAAGTGGATGATTGACAGATTGATGAGAGCCCAATCTTCTGCTTGTTTATATAAATGTATCAATTACCAACACTGAATAGTAGTCGGTTCGTCTGAGAGTCTGTGGGTAATTACAGAACAGGTGCCCAGTGGCTCGCTCACAGTGGGCGGGACTGAGTGCTGGTGGGGATTAGTAGTAGTCAAGATAGTATCCTTGAAGCTTAGCACAAGACTGCAAAACTGGCTTAGCAGTGCAGCAGTTAAAGCTTTTAAATCCAAGAAACATTGCATACAGGTTGGAAAAAAGCAACATGCGAAAATAAATCTAGATAAATTTGAATGTCTACAGCTTTCTGTAACACAATAACTGTGTTTGGACTAGGGATGGATATTAGGATAAAGGTGATTGCTTTCTTTGTATTTCAAATACAAAGTCACCATCAAAGAAGTCATCTTTGCAGTCTTGACTAGACTGTCTTGCAAAATAAAATAATTCTTAGTAGTCCATGAATAACTGGAATTAAAAATTCTAGTGGCACATGTTTGATTGACCTCTTGATTAATCCTAACCAATATCCTGGAATAACCTAAATGTACTTGTTTTTCCGGGACTCACACTCACAGTTGTATGGAAAATTGATATATCTTGACTTGATGGGCACAGTGTCACATTCTGTCCAATGTATGGGTGTGAAAGGATAACTTAAACTATGTGCCCCCCCCCTTCACCCCCCCCCCCTCCCCATTGCTGTTGTTGTTTTCAAAGTTGTTCCATCATATTCATAACATTCAGTGAGAGAGGGTAAAAAAACAAAAATGTGAGTAAAGATAATCGTATCTGAATTTTTTAAGTTCCCTATAGTCACTATAGTATAGATCTAGATCTAGATCTAATTCTAGATCTAGATCTAGATTGAGATTGCTCCCCTGATTGTGATGACACTGCACACAAGCCAACAAAAACTTTTATCATGATTGTTACTCCTGTGGATCAAGATCTACAGCCTAGATCTTCTTCTTATAGATCTAGACTCTAGTCCTTGGCCCGTGAGCAAGGGATCCAAAACCAAACTTTTTTTTTAAGAAAAAAAAAAAAAACTCATCCCGGGTACATCTTTGCATAACTGATATACGGAGTCTACTTCAAAACTTCTGAATTATGCACATACAAGAGACGTGGCAAGCTGCAAAACATTAATCACTCCTTACTTAAAGTGATTGCCCAGTTAGAATCGGCAAGGACAGAATCCCTTCTCAGTGCCGGGAGATAGGCTGCAAGTTTCTGGTTCGGCTAGCCTAACATCTTTCCCGTGTGAGTAAGTTAGCAATGTAATCGTAAGTTCCATTGGCCACTATTCCTAGTACTGGACCAATGAAGGGGCATTTCTCTGGTTTCTATGCCACAACTTCCGTTTCTTTTCAAGTTCCGGTCTGAGTTGTTTTGTTTCACTGAGGATCACCAAAGATTGATTATCCGAAAACATCTAAGAGATATTACCCTTCAAACAGGAAAATGTCTCGATTTTTTGGAAATTTTCTCCTATTGCTATTGCTTATAATGCCAACAACCGTACTTTTTGTGGAGCAGGGTAATGACAGTGTGTGTGTGATGTTGGCTGTCTTAGCCGACTATAAACGTTTACTACGTGGCATTGTTGATTCTGTTTAGCCGGTATCTTTTATAGATCTATGTTGTGTTCACACTTGGCAATTTTGCCACGAAACATGGCTTTTCGGGCCAGCATCCTTGTCGATGAACTATGTGATATCACTTATTGCGAGTTCCAAACTTGTGAATAATGAATCTGGAGTCTAAATCTAGAGTTGATCTATTCTAGAGATCTAGAATCTAGATCGAGATCTAGAATCTAGCTTTTTTAGATCTAGGACTGGAGACAGTGGAGAGAAGTCTAAATAGATCTAGAGTCTACTAGACTAGATATCTAGATCTAGCCTAGTATCTAGATCTACATTCAGGGATAGGCTTGTAATCAGATCTAGACCTACGTATTCTAACTCTAGATAGATCTAGTGAGACAGATCGAGACTCTAGGTAGATCTAGATCTGATCTAGATTAATCAAGATCTAGATCTAGATCTACACACTAGATACTTTACCCTACAACATGTAGATCTAGACTCTAGATCTAGAGTACTGGAGGGTCATGCGTCATGTCGGGTGTTCGCATCCCCTAGATCTAGATCTATGTCCCTGTCATGTCAGACTGTACCAATCTGCATCAAAATTGGCTTATTTCTTCTGACCATTGAGCTACTGAAATCAGTCAATTTTGGTGCAGACTGGTACAATCTGACATGATAGGGACATAGATCTAGATCTAGGGGACGCGAACACCCAACATGATGCATGACCCTCCAGTACTCTAGATCTAAATCTAGTTCTATCTAATTTAGATCTAGTCTAGATCTCTATCAGTGAGACTCTATTTTGTTATTAGATCTACTAAAAAGATGGGGTAGGCCTACCTTCTTGATTTGTAGTTGAAAAATATAAAGTATGGATTTCATTACCCAGCCCTTAAAGATTAGATTAAACTGCACAACAGTGACAAGTTGTAGGATGTAGACAACCAAGATTTAGATCTAGATCTAGAATCTAGATTTTGTAGATTTGGGATTTTATTTGATGGAGGGGGTAAAACAGAATTGTAGCTCGGGTTTCTTTGAAGTTAGGTCGAGATTCTGGATCTAGACTAGATCTAAATATAGATATAGAAATAGTAGAAATCTCAGAGAAGGAATTAAATCTAGATCTAGATCTATTTGGGTTGACTGTCAGTAAGCTTGTTCTGTAATCATATATACGTTTAGATCTAGATCTACCTCTGTTAGTGATCCTTCTTACAAATTAAGATTCTAGTCTATTAAGTTGTACTGTAGGAGTCTGTAGAGTCCGACTGTTTGGTAGTCAAGTTTTTTTATTTTGGTTAAACACGTACTGATACAAATCCTGCACAGTGAACACAAAAACAGAAGTACATGATCCTGTGGATGCTTGTCATCAGGACTGATTAGGGGCATTTGGCAATTTTTTAAGATTTTAGAACACATGGTTGGTTCCTCAAACCTTGCAATATTGAGCCTAGCCATTGTTTGAGAACTGTTGATTGAAAGTCAGCTGTTTTTTTTTTTTTCCTTTTTCAAAACAAGTGATTTGTCCATGGTTTGAGAAAAGACTGATGAAAGAAGGCAGTCATTCCTGGGCTCAATTTAGGCCTTTAGGGGCTAGTCACCTTCCCATTTGAGAAGCTGACAATGTCAGCAGTGCAGGGGGGCACTTTTTTTTTTTTTTTTAGTTGGCAAAACTTTTTCTTTTCTAACAATACATGGAGATCTAGATCTAGTAGAGCCATAATTGCCAAGCAGCTTCACGTGAAAACTTACAAAGTCCTGTTTTTTGTTAACATAGCACAAGTAGATGTAGACTCTAGCTTTTGTGTCATAATATTATATAACCAGACTGTGCCAAACAACCCGATTAAATTTTTCTGATTTCATGAAAATAATTTGATATTCCTGAATGTGAGAATTACATACAGTATTTTTTTTAATGATTTTGATCTAGTAAAAGTAAGAATCATTTTTACATTTTTCCCAAGTTTCTCATTGATAGCTGCTCATGTTTTTGTTTATGTCATGTCTAATAGAGGACTTATTGTTTGTATTAAATGTTGATAATTTTACAGGTAAAAGCAGCAGTGTGGCATTTGCACAGGACGCAATGGAAGGAGAAGATGATGATGGCACTGTTGAGACAGAAACTGGAACTGATGATGAGGCAGCTGATGAAGAAGCACCATTGACAGAAAAAGTGAGATAGTCTTGATAGGCTGGGAATGATTTTGGAAATCTTATGTGGGAGACAGTGATAACCATAACACGATCAGATTAGAAATGGAAACAATAGAAAAAATGTTGAAATAACTCCGTGGTTGCAGGTGCATCTTGGAATTTTACTAAATGATATTGTGTAACCTTACTGTAAATAGAATTCTCCATTTTTTTTTTAACCCTTTTGCTAAAAGTTTTGGTACTTTATAACTTACGTTTCAGTTTAATAGCTAGGAAAATCAAAACATATAGAGTCAACCCGCCGGTTTCCGACCAATTAGGGCAGCTCCGAAAAAAAGTGCCGCGGTATTTCGGGCAATAGCGTCAGAGTCGTAAAATTTGTTTCCAGGATAAGGCAATCATGTCTCCTGAAATATTATGAGGTTGTGGAGTAGAAATCTTAAGTAGATGGCTCCATAACGAACATTTTGTGAACCCTACTTCACGACCCCTTTCCGACCATCGTG
>JBCAUA010206223.1:0-21062 GCA_038406235.1 Peronia verruculata | reverse complement strand
TAGGGTGTGTGTGTGTGTGTGTGTGTGTGTGTGTGTGTGTGTGTGTGTGTGTGTGTGTGTGTGTGTGTGTGTAATACATTTATTTACGTCATATCTTTGCCCAATCTGTAAACACTTTTAGTAGGTCACAAAGAACACATTAACACTTTTTGACCACCTACCTGGCGTTCATGTGTCCAGTCGCCTTCTTCACAAACTTCAATGACGCCTGTCTGAGTCTCCCAGTTAGACAGCACTGTCCCATCCTCTTCATAATCACCATACATCTCCTCGAATGGCCTTCCTGATGACGTATCATCGTCGCCGTCTTTAAAAAACTCGTCGTTGTCTCCAGAGAGATCGGTGAGAATGGTCAAGGTAGCTTCGAACGGATGTTCCTTCTCGGCTTCGTCCTCGAGCTTACAGGGAAGGGGAACATTACCCTGAAAGATCAAGGGAGCAAATCGAAATAATAAGTATTGAATTGGGAAGGTTAAAACAATTGTTTCCCCTTTTACATACAGACCAAAAAAAAATTTAAGAAACTAAAGAATTTTTTCTTAATATAATGTAAAAATAACGAAATAAATTATGAGTGAAATAAAATGACGTAAAACAGATAACATGAATTAGATTAAAATGGAACAAAAGTGAAATAAATCTATCACTAAAAAGGATTTAAAAAAAAAGAGAGAAAAAAAAAATGCTAAATTTGGGGTGAAGTAAAGAATTTTTACATCCAAGTTAATTTTCCCTCAACGTTTTCTGATTTGTATTTCTATTAACTTCAACACGGTAGAGGTATGAAAAGAACAAAATTACAATTGTTTACTTTCCCACATGCGCTGAAACCAAGACAAGAGCAATTTACACAATTAAATTTACCGCTACAAATGAGCGCATCAATTACAACGCTCGGGAGGTTGAAAGGCGTAAAGAGAACATAATCTTTAAACATCCCAGAAAGACTGCCGTAATTTTTAGAAATAGCCCTACCCAATAGTTAAAAATGATGCAATCAAATGCTCATAAATGACAGTTACCCTGTAACAAGGAGCTTATATTATTTATGCTGGAGTGCGGACTCATGACGTCGCCTTAAAAAAACACCCTGTATCTCTCGTGTCAACACTGGACACTATGGCCATGAAGGCGTTGTTATTTTGCTATGCTTGGAGTCCTTTACTCCGCACGAAGTTTGACACTATTCTGATCTAGTAAATTTTTTCCTGTAAACAGACCGATTCATTTTTTTTATATATATATATATAATCGAGAGCTACAGCAAGGACAGAATACAACAGACTTGCGATTACGAGATAATGACAGTATGAATTTCGTTCATGAACACGTGGTAACATAATAACAACGGTGTTAACTCGGTGTCTTGCCTCTACTGGCATGGCTCCATACTCGTCACGCGTGACGTCACGAGTCTGCACTCCAGTTTAATAGTTTAATTAAGCTCCTTGCCCTGTAATGTTTTCAGATGAAAAACACACACACACACACACAAAAGCCATTGCATTATGACAGTGGGAAAGTTATCTTGACAGCGCAATCCCTGCACATTATTGTGTTACAAGGACTGTTTAAAACAGGGATGCCCAAAAAATTTTTTTTTTTTTTTAGTGAGGGCCAAATACAAACAAATATACAAAGGACCGGGCCACACTCTAAAGAGTATATTTCAGGCCTAAAAAAGAAAACAAAAGGCATTAAGGACGTAACTCATTATTTTTTCAGGGAAATTTGATCTTACAGACTTTGTTAGCCTTTTCTTAAAACTTCCACCATACTAGTTTGGATAAATCGAAATATGTTTAAACCTTAAAATAGTTGTTTAAGGGTATTTCATTGTATTTCATTATTTGCTGCGGGGTAATAAAAACTGGACCACAGGCTGCAGTTGGCCCGTGGGCCGTAGCTCGGACACCCCTGGCTTAAAATAATAATGATAATGATAGTAATAATACATTGGGAGGAAATGGTTCAATCAGATCAACCAACACAATTAAAAAGAGAACGTGGGAGGGGGGGGGGGAAGAGAAGACAAACAGGGAACACATTGCCCTAACCATTCAAAGTACGCACAGTGCATTACCTACATTTGCCATACACTTTGAGTCGGAGAGTAACGTTGGTGTTTCAGCAGGAACATTGCCCTCACCTCCCCAGGGACATTGCCCTCACCTCCCCAGGAACACTGTCCTTATCTCCCTAGGAACACTGTCCTCACCTCCCCAGGAACACTGTCCTTACCTCCCTAGGAACACTGTCCTCAGCTCCCCAGGAACACTGTCCTCACCTCCCAAGGAACATTGCCCTAACCTCCACAGGAACAATGCCCTCACCTCCCAAGGAACACTGTCCTCACCTTCCCAGGAACACTATTTTCACCTCTCCAGGAACAATGCCCTCACCTCCCCAGGAACACTGTCCTCACCTCCCGAGAAGCACTGTTTTCACCTCCCCAGGAACACTGTCCTCACCTTCCCAGGAACACTGTCCTCACCTCCCAAGGAACACTGCCCTCACCTCCCCAGGAGCACTGTTTTCACCTCCCCAGGAACACTATCCTCACCTCCTGAGGAACACTGTCCTCCCTCCCCAGGAACACTGTCCTCCCCTCCACAGGAACATTGCCCTCACCTCTCCAGGAACACTGCCCTCACCTCTCCAGGAACAATGCCCTCACCTCCCCAGGAACACCGTCCTCACCACCCCAAGAACACTGCCCTCACCTCTCCAGGAACAATGCCCTCACCTCCCCAGGAACACTGGCCTCACCTCTCCGGGAACACTGGCCTCACCTCTCCAGGAACAATGCCCTCACCTCCCCAGGAACACTGGCCTCACCTCTCCAGGAACAATGCCCTCACCTCCCCAGGAACACTGTCCTCACCTCTCCAGGAACAATGCCATCACCTCCCCAGGAACATTGCCCTCATCTCCCCAGGAACAATGCCATCACCTCCCCAGGATCCCCGTAGATTCTTCACTTATCTAATAAAAAGATGTTTGTATGACCATGCTTACTGTATAAAAAATTGGACCTATCAGCTAATTCCCACGATGGCTTCTGTACAGAAATGTATAATTAGAACAATGAAGAAAAAAAAACCCGATCATTTGACCATAGGTGTAAACGATCTGTCTTATTGTACATTTAAATATCGTCCAAAAGAAAAAAGGTATTTATCCTTCATTTGTCGAATAGTAAAATTTTAAATGTGACTGTTGGCATTCTTTTTTGTTTTCCTTTTTTGTTTGTTTGTTTGTTTTCTTTTGTTTTGTTTTGCAGATCATGACGTTCATCTACAAATCAGTGAAGTCTTCCTGAGATACTTCGCATGTTTAAAATTACGGAGTGTCTATCTGGGCCTAGTATTGCAATGAGGAAGCATAGACAAATAAAAAGGTTGCACCACATAGTAAGAGCGAAACAAAAAAATCGCTCACACATGGGAGCATCTGTTCGCAGTTATTGGGGGGAGGGGAGGGAGAGGGGGGTTTGGAGGACACCCCCCCCCCCCTCCAACAGGCTACATAATTAACTGGATACAATAACTTTCATACGCACGGACAGAGAGAAAGAGAGGGCAGTGTCCTCACCTATCCTCACCTCCTCAGGAACACCGTCCTCCCTCAATAGGCTCAAATAGATTCCAGTTCTACCTGGGCGAGTAGGCCGAAATAGCCAGCGCCTTAAAATTATTTTGGAAAGTAATAAATTGAGCAGGAGCAGACCATCTTACAGGCACCTGAGATGGCCCAGAATAAATCGTGCTGAGTATCACGTCGCCGAGATGATCTACGTACTAAAGGGAGCAGAAATGTTACATTTAACTCTGAATAACGCTCTAAAGTGAAATCTCACATCTACTCAATGGGAAAAACGTGTGAGCTCCAGTGTTCGAAATGTGCATCAATGGCATAATAGCTTAAGTTGTCTTAACTCTTTTTTCCTGCCAGGTACAAATTGATTGAAAGGGTATGAGGGCAATAGTTCATATTCGACTAAGCAACAACTTGGAAATCCCAGAGTGTTTGGACCCTCCTGCCAAAAATAGAACACTCACTCGTGTTTGTTACCGCTCCACCACGAGATCCGAAAACAATTGTCACCGGTCCCGTGCATTTTTATGTGTTTTCTTTTTCAGTGGTAGTGAACAGTTCTGGGTGTTTGTACCCTCCTACTAAAATTAGACGGGGATTTCCAGCCGTCCGCTTGGTCGGAACAAATCTATTGTCGCTTTTTACACTTTGCGCAAAAAAAGACGAAAATTTAATCTGAATGTCATCAGTCCCTTAGTTTTCTAGTTTGAAAATTAATCTTTTCTTTAATAAAAGCAAAGAAAATATACAATTTATTATTTTTTTTTAAATGCGTATAATGACATGTAGCAATTGCTTGATAACTCTCGGAATTCTATTCCTCACCTCACCTATTTATTGAGAATCTTGATCTCAACTTCTAAAATTACGAAAGCGGTGATAGGCTGTAATGGGCTGATGAATGAATGGCTGAGAGGGATGGAAGCAAATGCAAAATGTGTAGCAAATCATTCCAGCATTTCAGTTTAAATGAAAATATCAGTGAGTCACTGGCTCAGCCTACCTGGCACAGAAAACAAAAGATATTGTGATATGCCTTGTCCTCAGTATACACAGGTGAGTAATATGATCTACAAAGATCGTGTAGCTCAGAATAGTCCTCGGTGCTGATATTGAAATTGCATCTGGCCAAATTCCAATCACATGACTTGATCACAGGTCGTGTTTTTCGAATATCACATATCCTCACGTTGATTCCATCAGGTTGTATAAATTCCACAGTACATTCATCATCTATTGCTCTATTGTATGGAGATCCATCAAACGTATGTACATTACTCTCAGATTCATTAAAGACCAACTCCGAAAGAGAAGATTTCACATGACATTTTCTCTCCTGTGTCCATATCATATCTCTGCCATGAGTGATTCTGTTTTCATTACATTCTAGACAAAAACTATTACAGTATGTAGTCCCAGTTATGTCCGATGTGATTAAATTAACAGAATTGAGTGTTTGAAGACAAATGTTACATTTCGTGATTGCCTCCGAGAAAGACGTTTGATTAAGAAAAATGTCGCCATCTAATTTTGAGTGTTGTGACCCAAATTCGGTTGTAAATAGCGTGTAATTTTCTGTCGGGCATGAGGAAACAATAAATATAAAAGAATTCTGTTTTGTCTGGAAACACGTGAAAGGTGAAGTCAAACCTTTACCCGCATGAGAACGTGTGTGAGTTGCATTTTCTGGCAAGCAACAGTCACCAAATATCCAACAATCAACATCACAGTTGCAAAATCCACAAGACGGATAGGATGTCCCACAGACACTTCCTGACTGCTTCTCTTGAAAATTATCATCACAAACTGAAGTGCAAACTTGTCTCTGATATTGGAAACCTTGGCTGATAGCTCCAGCAAAGTTGAAGTCCTTACTTTCTTGGCAGTTAGGCATTTCTCCAACACTTTCTAGTTTTTCTTGCTGAGTGGATGCCTTACTGTCCGTGTATATAGGGATGGAATAACTTGGTGCTTTCATACTATGTTTGGTTCGCTCGTCTTCACGACTGGTTATGGCAGCAAAAACATCATTGTGGTGGTGATGTGTCATATTCAGATCTGTAGATCCTGTAAGTGTCGTCGTTTTAAGGTCTGTTTTGGAGTCGGCCTTAATGACGCTGAGTGCTGCAATAATATATATGGACTGCCTGAGAGAGGCAACCATGACGATGTTTGAGTGCTGTGATGACTGCTTTTGATCTGTTAGTCCAAGTCCACAGTAAAGCAAAGCACAAAGATACAGATCAACGCAAAGTTAGTGTGGCGAGGAAAAACAAAATGTCAGTTTATATTGCTACATGAAACAGATTCGGAATCTTCACCTCCATTTTGAATACACATTAAAATCCATATGACAGAATGTTGAACGAACCTTAAATACGTTGTTTGTATTTATGCTTTCCCGACTTGTCCTCTGTGATCTGACTTTGAAAGTTTATGTTGTAATCAAATTTTGGAGTAGTTAAACCCTTTTCATCAAAATAATTATCTTCACAACTCTTCTTCTCGGGTCCTGAAGGATGGCAGTTCTTGAAACAAAACTGGCACCAGCACAGATAACCTTTTTTTTTGTTTTTTTTTTAAATTCAGTGATGTGGTTTCAAGACAACTCACAGAATGATCCTTATAGTGAAGAAGTACAAGTATTAGTTAAACTTTATAGTACAATACTGAGCACATTATTATTACTGTCGGAACTGTTGGCACATAGTATTATAAGATGTACGATATCCGTTTAGAGCTGGAGTTGAATCGTAGTCAGCTGACAAACTTTGAAGCCAGTTTTGAGACTGGACACATCGGAAGCAAGAAGGCGAATAAGTTCAATCGGCCCAGCAGAAGTTTTTATCTGTTAAAAGCTAATGTCACAAGGATAATTTATACCAACACTAAACATGTTCCTGCTTCCTCCCTTTTTTAAAGCTTCCCCCTGACGCCATTAGTGTGACTGATAACATGCAACGTCAAGTTACCATGACAACCAAACACTTGCCCACGTTTCGTCTGAGCTGGAGCCAATCCCAGGGGCGTAATATTTGCTCATGACCGAGGCACTCACAATGCATAATAATTATCGGGCATTGCTAGCAGTTAACATTTCTTTCCCTCTCCAATAAAACAATTTGTATCAGAGCTAATCTCGCTCTGTTTATTAGTAACAAGAAGGAGCAATAGCCCAAGGATTTTCAGCCGCACATAATCAGTCTCTTAGGGAGAGGATAGAGTTTGGAACCTAATTGATTATGGCAGGACATATCAATAAACGCGTGGCAGGTTGGCACCTTTAAGTGAAACATTCAGGCGGTCAGTGAACTTTGTAAAAAATTAACTTAACAACGCCGCAGATTTTATAAGTCATAAAAAATGACTAATTCATTATGCTATAAATGCATCTGGGACGCTTGAAGATAACTATATATTATGTAGCTACATATTCCAGAATCAATTTAACATTAGTTGCTCCATTTGAGATGGAAACTAGCTTTTTATTAACCTTGTAATCAACGCTGTAAATCAAGGATCTTGGACCATGAGTGACAACCCTTGAGAGCAGCTCGGAATTATAGTGGCGGTAAGAGAAGAAACACATTGCTTTATTGTAAGGTGAAAATACCTTATAAGCTATACAAAATAATCATTTGAATGATTTTCATAAAATCCATTCTCTAACCTTCAGTCTTAACATAGAACATAAGTGAAAGTCATCAGTTTTTTTGTTTTTTTTTAACCTTTTCACCTTACATGAGGGCTATTTCAGCTATCTCATTTTTCATATTGTCCTATTGGGCTGCAGCAATGGTTGCCAGCTTACTTTTTCCTTCTTTTTAAATTTTATAAAACCAGATTACCCCCCCCCCCCCCCCGCCCCTGACGGGGATCAACATAAAATATGGCCATATAATAAAATGGTGTGGGTCATGAGAAGATAGTGTTGCCTTATATCACGAATCACAGCGTGTTCAATATTGCGATTCCATGTATCATAGGTAGTGCCTTAAGAGGCCCTTTCACCGTTACTAATCTTATTATTGTTACTTCCCGTATAACGACTAACAATATGTTAACAATATAACTGCCACCAACAACATATTGTGGTCTTTGATTTAAAATACTTGGCTTTAGTTTTGTTTTGTTTTAATTATTCTACATTATGTCAGGTGAGAAAGAAACAAAGGTAATTCAGGGCTTTGTCTTTCCAGATCGCTCAAATCATGACTTTTTTTTTCAGTAGACGAGACGGTAAATACTGGCTACTCGTCATCCCCTTTCTCTCTTTCTCTCTTTATCCTCTCTCTCTCTCTCCCTCTCCCTCTTTCTCTCTCTCTCTCATTCCTCTCGCGATCTCCTGGATTGCTTACATCAGTTGACGATTTATTTTGTTCTGTTTTGTTTCTGTTTTCGTCCTGCTTTGCTTGGATAATGCATTCTGATGAATGGTCGTGTTGTTCAACACTGGCAAGCTGAAATGAAAACAAACTGTTTTCTATCGTATCGGATATTCGAGAAGTAAACGTCGATTGAACAGGAAACCGGTTGGATGAATGGATGGATGGATAAATGGATGGTTGGATGGATGGATGGATGGATGGATGGATGGATGGATTGGTGGATGGATGGATGGATGGATGGATAGATGGGTGGATGGATAAATGGATGGATGGATGGATGAATGAATTGATGGATGAATGAATGGATAGATGGATGGATGGATGGATGGATGGATGAATGGATGGATGGATGAATGAATTAATGGATGGATGGATGGATGGCTGGATGGCTGGATGGATGGATACATGGATGGATGGATGGATGGATGGCTAGATGGACGAATGGGTGGATGGATAGAACGGAACAGCAAATGGACTGTTAGATGGTTGGTTTTATTTATAGGAGGGATAGATGGGCAAACGGATGAACCCGGATGGATAATGGGCAAAATCGCTCACATGTGGCTTTGTTTATATGATGTGACAGGCTTAAAAGCTCATCATTCGTCAAGATTTGTTTGCCATGCGCAGAGCAAGTAAACAAATCAGCGTGTGAGCGAAAATCCTCGGTCATGTGATTTTTCTCGAAATACCTCATTCTTGTTTTATAAGGCTGTGACAAAAGATTGTGAGTTGAGTTTTTTTTTTTTGTCCCTTGAATACTTCAGAGATTGACATTTATTTCAGTTGTATCTTGTGCCTTGTTAAGTTCTGAATGTGTCAACATTTTCCTCTTGTGAGAGAGAAATGGGAGACACCAGTTTAAAAAAGTGTCCTGATGTGAGGTGTAGTGAAGGAACAAAAAACTGACAACCTATTGTCAGAGCCTCAGATATCTTGTCTGCCCAGAAGAGAAAATAATTTGTTTGAAAAAATGGCTCATTTCACCTACATGGTCTGATATAATTGGACAAGAAGTGGCAGTTGGATTTGGAGGGATGAAATGCACTATTTGTCTAAGATCAGAGGGGAATACAGTGACAAAATAGCATAGCTGTCAGTTAATTAAAAACTATACTTCTTTTTTGTAGATGGATATTTACAAAGTGTTTGAATAATTGATCATTTGAATTTGTTCATTAAAACAGTAATTGATTCTGCTAAGCATCTGAGACTCATAACTTTGTTCACAAAAAGAAGCACTTTCTCAATATAATTATTAGTCAGCATAATTGGCTGGGGTTCAGTACGAAATAACCAATAATGTGGATGTGTAATGCTAATGTATTAAATCAAACAATAGTTTTCTTCCACCTGTCATCTGAGATGGTCAGTGTTTATAAAACTATATTTCAGCCTAAGCCTGTAGCCTTCATAGCTATATGTCACCCATTTGTTTGTAAATCAAGTGAAATCAGTCACTTCACAGCCACTCACCATAACTAAAGCAATAAATTGCTGGACTTGAACAGAGATATCCAGAGCTGAATGTGATGAAAGTGGTCCAATAGCAATGTTTTCATATCCTGAAAGTTAGAAAACAGTCAATTGTGAATCAGAAAATATTCTTTTTATGGGCTGGTTTTAAGTATATCATAATGATGGGGGTGAATATGTAGATTTATGTGCTAAACTGTTTATTTTTGGCCACCTTTCTCTTGATTTCAGCTGCTGCAGAGGGTCATCCTCTGTTTCTTCAATTGGCTTTATCTCTGGTTACTGTCAGCTTTGCGCAAAACATTCGTCACATCATAAAAGTGTATGAATGTGATATCACAGTGAAAACATCAGTTGTCGAAGGAGATTGACTCATTTTGACTGGATGCCAGACAAATTCTTTTTGTTCACCAGATAGGCTGTTGAGAATTTCAACGTTTGTCCTGAAATGCAGTGCAGTGGAGCACAGTGTACAGTCTTTAGAAGGTGCATGTCATTGTGCATTATCTATACATTGTATTTCAGAGCAATCGCCTCCTAAAGATGGAAGGACTGCAGGAGTTGACAGAGCTGGATGAGTTATATATCAGCCATAATGGCCTGGAAAAAATTGAAGGTCTTGAGAACTGTGTAAGTGGAAATGGAAGGTTTATTTTTCTATACTGTCTTGTTCTTGTTTGAAGTTATGATTCATAGACAGTGGGCTTTGCTGCCCATAACTTTGTGGGTTGCTCATGTCTTCTCGTTCAGACCAGTAGGTTAGCTGTTCAGTCATTTTTAATTTTAAACTGTTTTCAGGGATGTCAAATTTCCTACTTTAGCAGGATTTCCTACTTGTTTGGCTGTCGTAATTTCTCTGTTGGCCCCAAATCCTGTATTATTTACCATTAACATACTTCAGTTTTACATGTTGCTAAAGAATATGCCAGGAACTTTTCTTACTTTTTCATGTAGACAGGTTGACATCCCTGTGTTTTATCTTTATTTGTTTTGCAACCCGGGCAAATGAGTCGGAAGTTACATGGGGCGATGAAGATCTATGGCCGTTTTTGGTCATTTTTAACTGCTTTTTAAGATAATTATTACTATTTTTTTTTTTTTTTTCACAAAATGACAATTTAACCTTTTTTAATTTGAAAAAAAGAAAAGTTTTGGTATCATAGTCAGAAAATAGTGAAAAATGGTAAAAAACGGCTGTGACTTAAACTCACCCATCGCGACTTCCGACTCATTTGCCCTGGGTGCAAGACATTGTCTTTATAATATCTTTTCAGATGCTTCCATGACAATTCTGGTTCGAAAAAAAAAAAAGCAATACGTTCTCCATCAAAGTAAAATAACATGTCAATGAAAATGATTTTTTGAAATACACTCTCTGTTGTGGCGATCTGTCATGTCGAGTCTTTTCTTTTTTAATGCTATTTTAAGCCTTGGATAGAAATTGTGACGAGAAGAAGTTTTAACAATATTATCACAAATGATATTGTTAGATGGTCCAACCCAGTGATAGAAAGTATCTCTTATGGAGCTTTCATGTGTGCAGAATCTGCTAAGTTTCATTTTAGTTGTGTGTACTTTCTAACTGTTTGACAGACGATGATGTAAAGCAAAGTCAATGGGATGGATATATAATTCTGATTTTTTTATTTTTAACTGGACACAATTGATTTTTCTTCCTGCCACTTTGTTAAGTGCTCATTGTTTTGTTTTGACACACCTTCCCCCAACCCCACCCTATAAACACACACACACATTTAAAAAAAAACAAAAAACAGGCTATTGTGACTAAGTGCTGAAAATAGATTATGGGTTTGCTATGACTAAAATTGTTTTCTTGATCAATCAAATTTTATTTGAATCAAGACAATGGATTGAATCCTGTGGATTTGTAGATCTAGAGCAGCGACGTTTTTGCACTGAGGACCCCCTATTGAAAAGCCTCAACCCACATGATCCCCTACTATCAGCCACCTGATTCACATTTTATTTTTGGTTATGGAGAATGAGAGAGACACTAAACAAAAACGAAATGTGATACACTTGGGGATTGCAACCCACCAGCTAGGAGCCCCTTAATTAAGATTTTAGACTTCAGCAGGGAGAAGTTCTGTACCAGACCAAGTGGTTTCAGGAAGGTTGTGATTTACATTAGATTTGGGGTTAGGGTAAAAATTAGGGCAGGATCATCTTTTAACACTGCATTTATTCAAGTATCTTGAAACGCATTTTTAGTTGCAGTGTTATGACCACCTATAGCAATAGATCATTGGAATAATTTCAACCACCTTATAACAATAGCTTTGTCGTAAGAAAAATTATTTAAATACTGTAGGTTTGGACTTGATTTTGGGTCATCACCCTTACAATAAGGGGCCTCTGCTGCTTTGAAGGAATTTAGAAAAAAAGCTTCTCCTTTGTTTCTTCTAACAGAAAAAGCTGACAACATTAGACTTGGCAGGGAATAGAATAAGGAAGATTGAGAATGTGGATCATTTGGAAGACTTGGCAGAGTTTTGGGTAAGTAGAAGAACAAAAACAATTTCTTTTCCCTTTTTTTTTTTTTTGTTTTGTTTTATATTTCGTCAATGCTAAAAGTCAAACCTACACTGCTGGATTCAGAAAAGGAAATTACAATATTTTGGTCACATCAAACAACACAACAACATGCGTAAAAATATCTTGGAAGGGAAGAGTGAGGGAAAAACGAGGGAGAGGAAGACAGCAGAGAATGTGGATGGATGACATCAAAGACTTGACGAATCTGTCTTTGGAGGAATGCACCAGAGGAGTTGTGGATAGAGAGAGATTGGGTGTCATTTCATGTTGACCTCGAAAGAGATAACACAGGATGATGACGATTTTGTTCTACTCCCGTTCAACATGGCACGGCTTCTGTGTTAGCGGCACAAGTTTTTATATATGAATTTTCATCTGTATTGAGTTTATTAGAAGAAACTTGGCACATAGTAAGATGTAAAAACATTCTCTACATCTAATGCAGTTCATGATAATTTTATCTATATTCATGAGAGTGTGAATGTGTCTTACATGTAATATGTGCACTGTATCTCAATAGCTGAGAGTGTGAATGTGTCTAACATGTATGTGCACTGCATCTCAATAACTGAGAGTAGGGTGTCCTTCTGAGTACAAATATAAGTTTATCTTTATTTGTTTTGCAACCAGGGCAAATGAGTCGGAAGTTACATGGGGCGATGAAGATCTATGGCCGTTTTTGGTCATTTTTAACTGCTTTTTAAGATAATTATTACTATTTTTTTTTTTTTTTTCACAAAATGACAATTTAACCTTTTTTAATTTGAAAAAAAGAAAAGTTTTGGTATCATAGTCAGAAAATAGTGAAAAATGGTAAAAAACGGCTGTGACTTAAACTCACCCATCGCGACTTCCGACTCATTTGCCCTGGGTGCAAGACATTGTCTTTATAATATCTTTTCAGATGCTTCCATGACAATTCTGGTTCGAAAAAAAAAAAAGCAATACGTTCTCCATCAAAGTAAAATAACATGTCAATGAAAATGATTTTTTGAAATACACTCTCTGTTGTGGCGATCTGTCATGTCGAGTCTTTTCTTTTTTAATGCTATTTTAAGCCTTGGATAGAAATTGTGACGAGAAGAAGTTTTAACAATATTATCACAAATGATATTGTTAGATGGTCCAACCCAGTGATAGAAAGTATCTCTTATGGAGCTTTCATGTGTGCAGAATCTGCTAAGTTTCATTTTAGTTGTGTGTACTTTCTAACTGTTTGACAGACGATGATGTAAAGCAAAGTCAATGGGATGGATATATAATCATATGATGGATGAAATTATGTGAACATGAACTTTTCCTTAGTATTTTGAGAGGAAATTTATACAGTTTGTACTTTAATAGAACTGATATAGTCTTCATGTACCCAGAACTCTCATATAGACTACACACACTAGGTACATAAGCCAAATATTATGTGCAGTGTAAGGCACTCAAGAAATAGAATGGCAGCTTGAAAGGTTGATGGCAAACTTGAATCCTTGTACTATTTTTTTTATTAATATTACTTATTAGTCCTTTTGTACTGTAATTGCCCTTCTCTTTCATAATATTATACTTTTATTAGTCTAGTTTCAGTCTATGGTAATAGCACTTCCTGCATCTTTTGTCCTCAGTTTAACGACAACAATGTAGAATCTTGGGAGGAAATTGAGGCCCTGACCAAACTGAAGAAGCTGGAAACGGTGTACTTGGAAAGGAATCCTATCTACTTTGACTCAGAGAAAAAGATGATGGATCCCAACTACCGGAGAAAGGTGATGCTGGCTTTGCCGTGGGTGCGACAGATTGATGCAACATTAGCAAGATGATGATGATGTCAAGTTGCCTCCGTATGATACACAGTAATGTTAGTAACAAAGTGATAAAAGAATTATAGCGCTAAATGACATTATAAAATACTTAGTGTGACCCTTCAGATTTAAGAGAAGGCTTCCTCATGCAATAGTTTTCCAATTTTAATCATATATTATATATTTATAAGCAGGGGAAACAGTGCTTGTGATTGCATGCCTATAGAAGATACTACTTTCTTGCAGAGAATAATAAAATTATAGGAAATATGAATGTATATCCGCTCATTTTACAGGAAAGTCCTTGTGATTCACTTTCTTTGACCTGTTACAAAATCAAGCAAATAACCACATATGTAACAATTCTTGAAATCTGATTCTCTGAATTGCCGCTGCTATTATTTTGAGAGATCTGCAATTCAACCTCTGAAGACCAAGTTGTTGAAAGTGCTATTTCCTTAAAAGGTGAACAAACACAAAGTCAGCATTCAGAATCAAGTTACTGTTCACAGAAGAGTGTCTTAACTCCAGATCTAATTGCAGTTTTCTCAAAAGAATGGCAGCAGCATTTGAGATGATTAGGCTGTCACAAGTTGTATTGAAGATCTCACAAAGGACACATTGTTTCTGGGTTCGCACACTGAAAAGAAAGTCAGGATTTTTCAGAGGGGGTCATCATTTTAGTACATTGTGTCATCATGTTGTGTTGGCATTGACATACATTGTTTTGCGGTGTGAATGTAATGTCACTCACTGTCAAGTGTAAATGTCAAACTTATGAGAACAAGCCGAAGCCAGACTTGGACTGCAATTCAGCTGCTCATTAAAGTCCATAGAGAGCTATGACACCCAGATATCAGGGTAACTTGTCTCAAGACGTGAAGATACAGATCATCTAGATTTATATCATCAGCCAGGATTGTTTTTTACATGGACAGGTTCAATAAACCCAGTCCCACCAACTATATTCCATTACTGGCATAACATTTCCAGGATGAGCCTTCACAATATCAGGTTATCTTTTTTTTTTTTTTTTTGTCATAAATGAAAGTGAATTCTTAGAGATGATTGACTCATGGAGATTTATTTTGACTGGAATATTTGTCTTTGTTGTGTGAGCAGATACATTGTGTGTGAGTTTGTTGACATCTTATCTGTGCCCTAGGATATAAGATGTTCTATGAGAATGTGAGTTTTGGGTCACTAATCGTCACCATTGGCTTTATAATTATCATTTTAACTCTATACTGGCTGATCTCCATTGCAGTGAAGCTTGCGACAAGAGATCTGTCCACTGAATATTCAACATTTCCAAGGCTATGAAGTATTCATTACACATTGAAATAAACCTATGTCTGACATCAGACATGTTGTATAGTTATATTATATTTCAGTTCATTCCACATTTTCAGAACAGCCAATGATGGTCAGGATAGAATATCTAGAGATTGATTCTGCACATATTTAAGTTGTCAGATGGGAAATCACCAAATTTGTAATATTTATATGTACAGCTATATATCCCCAAAATATCACACCAACAGAAAAATCAATTCCATGAGTGGCAGAAAAGTTGATGAAGCAGTTATGTAAATGTTAAATGTCTGAGAGACAAGTGGGCAATTGTTCAGACCGAGTGTGACGTTTTATATTAATGTTTATGAGACAGAAGCATTGAAAGCCACATGACAGATTCACAGATCTAGATCAGAGTGTTGAGAAATAGTTTGTTTGTATCTCAAGTTTTCCCTCTGATGTCAGTCGATTCTTAATTTGTATGTGTGAGTTTGACCAGATGATCTCATTGTGTTCCATATTCTCAAATGCCATATTTTTCCATTGTATGATTCCTTCACCTGTCGTCAAAATGTGCAGTTAATTTGGGACTCTGTTGGATTTGGGACTTTTAAAGTTGTGCTACTGAGGGGGATTGTTAAATTTGGTGCTGAAATGCAGGCAGAGATGAACGCTTTATTTGCTTTCTGTTGCATGATAAAAACAAATTAATTTCCAACACATAAAGATGCAACTGGGCTGTTTCTATTTTTCTATCTTTTGTACAATTTCATCTGAATGATTCAGATTTTTTTGTTTTGTGTGATTGTTTTATACATTTGTGTTTGTTGACAGTTTGTAAGTGTAGGCTTGAATGCAGGAACTTAATATGTAGGGTAATAGAAGATGCTAGATCTATTTGAAATACAAGTGGTTTAAGTATGGCTGGTTTGAAAAAAAAAAAAAAAAAGCGAATTTGATATTGGCAGTTCAAATTCAGAATTTCATTGATCATAACTTCCCATAGTTGCTTATAGCATGATTGAACAGACAGGGGAATGAACATTACTTGATTGCATGAAGCACCTGCCAAGTTTACCCACAAGAGTTGGTCTTCTTGAATCTTATCTTAAATTATAAATAATTGTAATATCAGTCACAATATTTGGAGCCACAGAGTTGGATATCTATTACTAAAATAATACAAATACAATGCAGTCTACTTAAAGTCTACTCACTTTAAGTAAATTTTTGCTTGGAGTCAGCACGTCTTGCTCGGCAATCCTATTATTTTTCCTTTCTTTATTTGTATTTCTTAATATCAGCCTTGTTTGCAGTCAGTACCCTTTTTCTTTTTGGTCCCCAAGGTTTGATTGTAATTGACTCGACTGTACATTGTAACTGGTGTTTTCTCAACAACCTGGTAAAAAAGAAGATAAGAAAGAAGTTTTATAACTATAGAGCTCATGGTAAAGAAAACTCAGCCGAGTTCAGCAATGCTGAAATGAAACATTGAGTGACAGCCTGGGAATAGAGAGAATAAAATCTCATTTTCAGCAGTCTCTGTGAATACTCCATCCACGACCTGTCCCTATTTTGGATAAGTCTTAAAAGTGCTGAAGGCAGGAGCATTGATTAGCAAAATCTTATTAGAAGAAAAAAAAAAGTTAACTGTTCATGTGTAATTTAGGAGGTAAAACTAAGCATAAAAGAAAATAAACTAAAAAAATAATGAATATTCCTGATAAAGTGATTATTTGTTATCCCTCAGTATAGCATATCAGAAATGTAATAATCCTCTGATCACATGAAGTGTTTTCACAATTATTTTGTTCTGATTCCTGTGAGCTTGTATTTAACCCTTAAAGGTGGAAACAGCGCGCAGGGTGTCAGTCTGGAAACACAGATGTCAAAACAAAACAATGATCACAGCGTTCCATGCAGCATGGATCACCAGGGGAAACCACACAGTAATAATGTGCTTAGCGATCAACACTGGAGCTCTATTTTGGCCTGTCCATTTTGAGGATTCCGTATTAAGGCTGAGAGGATTTTTGCTATAATGATTTTTATGATAGAAAAGAAAAAAATCAGGGAAAACAGTTTAAAAAAAAAACAAAAAAAAACCTCTGATCTTCAGGGCTTAAAGAAATTGAACTCAAATAATACATGTATAATGTATAAGCATACACATGAATCGTGAAGAGGAGAATACAAGGATCACTTAGTAAAAACATACTTGAATGATTCTAATGATTTAAGCCCAGATCTCTGGCAAATGTTAAATCATTGAATACATGTATATGGAAAACCCTAATGAAATATGTGTTAGATAATCAGGCTATGGTGAGATTTAATGACATCAGTTTGACACGTAAATTATCTTTGTTTTAGTCATTGGTATCCAAAGAGAAAATTGTGTTGTCTGGGTAAATCTTACCACTGTTTCAACCCTAGTACATCCGTTAAATTGCAGGCTTGCTGATAAATGTATTTGATTTACATGTGCAATTTAGTGACAAAGTGCAGTTCATAGATTCACTCACATGCTGCCTCTGACTGGTATTTCACAGCATCCTTATTCCCTGTTTTACTGAACAGAGGAAGAATATACTTTTGTGACAGCAGTGTGCTTGTGTCAGTCAATTTTAAATGTGTTATAGGTACATTTATGTATATTGTTGATTAGATGCTAAAGGATAAGACTGTTCACCTTTAAAATTTTCATTCAAATGTATTTGTCTAATTTTGAACAGACATGTACTATGTTTGTAGAATGATTTAAATCTGCTAGATGATTTTTATATATTTTTTAAAAAACTGCTATACTTTGTCATTGTAATTTCCAAACACTGGGTTTGGGCTTTTCCAAGCGACACTGCTGAGGCTTTTAAGAAAGGACTGATCAAATTTTCACACATCTTAATTTTCAGGCTAGCTTGATATCTTTTCTTTGAAAGTTGGTGCTGTACTAGGGGAGAATTCCCCGACAAAAAGTTGCACTTTCTAGATCCACGTAAGGGTGAAAAAAAGACAAAAAGAAAAAAACAAAAGAAAAGGGAATAATTGGTGGAATCATGCTCTAGTGTCACTTGGAAATCCAGAACAGAAAGTGCCCCTCGGGATTCATTTTGTACTCGTGTGCCAGTATGTGTATATGTTAACATCAGTTATGATGAAGAAATTAACACATTGATATAAAAACAATTTTGACTTCACTGTTCTTTTTATTTTTCATGTTGTAAAAAAAATCAGACTTTGCTGTTCATTATGTACTGAAAAACAACAACAAAAAGAGTCCAACATCTCAGTGAATAACAATCTCATCTAGCCCAATAAAAGTAAACAAAAAAATCTAATGCAAATAAGATACTGATTATCATCACAGAAAAAAAAAATATGAAGGAAAAACAATTTGACATAAAATTTTAACTCTCAGCAATTCTATAATTTGATAACTATGATGAATCAACAGATGAATTGTATAAATATAAAACTTTGAATAATTCAACATGATATCACAGATTGGAATCACAGAATAGAAATGGAAATCTCAACACTAAAATTGAACATTACACACAAGCAGAGGAGGATAAACATGGGAAAAACTTGTAATCACACATAGAGGATGGAAATGGTTAAAGAACGTCACTGGCACACTATGCAATGATCTATGACATGTGTCATGCATTTGTGTACAACCATAAGGAAACCTATCTATGTGAATTCTGGAGTCAACACTGCAACTGAAATTTCTACCAAACCTATTGTTCAAACTGTATCTGACTATTTACATTGTTATTCCTGTTTGCAATTCTTTTCCACTTGATTCTTGGAACTCCTCATAAAGTTACACAAACATGATAATACTGAGGTTCTTGCAAGGCTTATTCTAGTAGACACAGCCTCAATAATTGCAACAAGTGAAGACAGCCCTATCCCTCCAGAACCCAATGCTGCAGGTACAGTCACTATTATAGATAAAAAGACACACTGCAGTTTAAATTCATCCCTCAAAATTATGTCAGAGACAGATTTCACAACTTTCTCCCTTCCACAAACTGTTATGAATATGAATGATCCCAGTTAGTGATGTCAGGAATACACCAGATAGATCTCAATTATTTAGATTTCCAGATATATATTTCCAAGGCCACAGAGGGCTAAGGAAACCCATATTGTGTTTTAGCATTTACAGCAGTTTATGATTCTTATTGACAGGAATTGGGATGTAAGGGGGAAGGCACAACTTTTAGGTATTCCTGTCAAATTCCAGCATGCACACACTCTAAAACCCATTCAAACTGCCTTTACATACCCTGAAACACACTGATGCACATTTGCATGTATAAGCCTTCCAGAGGGGAGATTCACAGCTCTTTCTCATGAGGCATACATTTGGAAAGAAAGATTGAAAAGAGTGGTAAAAGTACTGATAAAAATCAAAATATTCTCAGAGAAAGCTGCGCTTAGCTTGGCTATCTCCTAGTTTCACTGATTATTTGGCTATAACACAAACAAACAAACAGAAGAGTTTTTCCTAAAAATGTGTTGATTCATTCTATTCAGTAAATTTTGTCCTCTGTACCAATATGCTTCCTCTATTATTCTAACTGTATCCTTTAATGTTTATACATGTACTTTTTTTCCCCTCATGAATAAAGCAAAAAAAAAAAAAAAATGAAATTACATATAGCTGCTTGAGAATGAAAACTGAAGTCACTCATACGTCTCTAGCCTCTCCATATTATTATGCCAACACTATGACTACAATCAAACCACAACAATGGCGCCAAGCCCATCTGCTGCTTGTTATTCACATAACTAGTGTCAAAAAAGCTGCCTCTCATTGGATAAGGATCTATCCTTAAGTGAAAGCAATGGCAAGCTTCTCCCACTGCCAGCTGTACATCAGGTTTTTTTGCTTTCCCTTTCCTTTCCTTCCATCCATCCCAACTCTTTCCCTCTTTCTTCAAAATCTTGCAATGCTTAATCCCACCTTCTTCCCCCCCCCCCTCCTTTTCTGTCATCTCCTCCTCCATACCATATGCTTACAAAGTATCTGAGTAATTTTAATACATTTTTTTGCAGGTGGAAAAACTTTGTCTTACAGATCTATCACTGTATGGAGACAATAATGCTTATGTGGTTATGTTTATTTGGTACATATATATAATATATATATAAAATATATTATGAGGAATATTTCAGTTGTTGTGGCCAGTTCCTAAGAAACTGACCTGATGTGGAGAGGGCCAAATTCTTATCTTTGCTATCTGCAGATAGCCACTGTCTCACCCATAAATGCACACTGAATAGCACTCAACGTTCTTTGTTCCCTTTTCGCATACAGCCACTCCTACGTTAAATCTATGCGCATTTCTATTGGTCAGAACAGGTTGAAGTTAACAACAGGCTAGATCAGGGGCTAATGTTACATATTCCATGATAGAACAGATTTCTTCAATTTTGGTTTAAAATTGGGCAATAATAGTAAACAGTCTGTTCCATTATTTGGGCATAAAGCTATTAACAGAATTGAATCCACCAGGGAAAATGTAACTCTGTAATATCTATCACAGTTCTCAGTGTTTGTCAAATTTGTGGTGAACACAGTGGCAGGTATACAATTATCATTATTTCTTGATTTTAAATGAAATGGAACCAGGGTCTGATATTCACAATATACTGTCATATGTAATATAGAGGGCTGACACTATACAAACAAAACAGAGCGACAGATATTCATATTTTCATATATATATATATATGTATCTGTCCTACATTCAAATGGGGGACGCAGTGGCTCAATGGGTATGGCGTCTGCTCATGGAGCAAAACAGGCCAGGATCAAAACGCGGGTTCTGCATCGGGGGATGACAGAACACGAAGATCAAAACCCCGCTTTTTTTCAGTGACTCAACGGTCCCCTGGCTTCCTGTGGGTAGGGAAGCCCGACGTCTAGCCTTCTCGGATA